>CAIGRB010000914.1:34474-77670 GCA_903798255.1 Fraxinus quadrangulata | reverse complement strand
ATTTTCATTTTTTTTTTTTTTGTATCTTTTCATTTGCTTTTTATATGACTCATGTAGCTAGTTTTAGGCCGATGACTCTCAAGTCAGATGACTATGAGGTACCAGGTTTTAAATCACCATCATAAGCTTAATCACCCGAGTTATATAGGCTCGAAAAGAAGCTTTTTATGTACTCAAAGATTAGTGCAATGCCCCCATTCGTTTAGACATCCAGTTTGTAAAACTAACCTCTAACTTAAAACTTTTACCTTGTTTTCATTTCATTAGGTTTTAGACAATCCACACAATATTTTCATGTACGGAATCCCTACTCATCTCATTGGTCCCTTGTAACAGTTCAATCATCTCCAACCTGACCTATAGTTGGATTATGGAGTAATTCACTAGAGGTTACTTGGGTTTAGTTACTACGTTCAACTATCCTCTACATAATGAACCACATCACCAACTCAATATACCAAACATGAGTAACGTGCATAGAGAATGTCAAGTTTTATATAAACAGATTTAGATTAATCTAATATTACACTATCTTCATTATTCATAGCTGATACTTATTCCAATAATCACATCATAGCTGGCATAGTTATCAAATCCACACAAGCACACAAAACAATAATTATAATCTAATGCTAAAAGATAAAAACTGAAAATAAATGATTTTTTTAGCACACACAATCATGCAGAAATTGCAGTAAAATGACGAATGCGATACTTATGCTCACAACAGAATCCAAATATGCAATTCACAACATCCTTCCCCCACCCAAATTTTTATATTGTCCTCAATACATAAACATGAGTGCCAAATGAAAAGAAAGAAGGTATCACCTGAGTATTGCAGTGAATTAACATAAGCCAGAAGAAGTAGAAGCCTGAAAGTACTCAGTGGAATGATAATGCAAAGAACAAAATAAAACTAAAAGAAAATGCAAAACAAACTTAAAAGAAAATTCTAGAATCTAATATACAGAAGAGTAAGGTGAAGGACGTACTTGGTAGACATCAATGATGGTAAACTAGGTCCACAAGAGGAATTTTTTCCACCGCAAGCACCTATTGCCCATAAGCTAACTTTAAACGCTGTCCATTCACTTTGAATACCCTACCATCTTTAAGGTCCTCGATTTCAATAGCCCCATGTTCAAAAACTTGTTTCACCACAAAAGGTCCAGTCCACCTAGATCGAAGTTTCCCTGGATGCTTGTGAAGTCGAGAATCATACAAGCAAACATGCTGATTTTGTTCAAATGTTTTTCGAAGAATGTGTCTATCATGAAATGCTTTCATTTTTGCCTTGTAGATTTTAGAATTCTCGTACGCATCATTTCTCAACTCTTCCAACTCGGTCAACTGAAACTTTCGAAGCTTACTACCCTCTTCTAGGTCAAAGTTAAAACGTTTGATAGCTCATAAGGCTCGGTGCTCGAGCTCTACAGGCAAATGGCATGATTTTCCAAAAATAAGTCGACATGCCTAAAGAGGTTTTAAAGGCAGTTCGATAAGCCCAAAGTGCATCACTCAATGTCAAAGACCAATCCTTATGCTAGGGTTTACAGATTCTCCAAAATTTGTATAATTTCCCTATTAGCCAATTCAACATATCCACTGGTTTGGGGATGGTAAGCAATTGAGATTTTATGAATGACCCCGTACTTTTTCATTAGAGCTTCAAATGAACCGTTACAAAAATGTGTGCCTCTATCACTAATAATAACTCGTAGTGTGCCAAACCTAGACAAAATATTTTCTTTGAGGAATTTCACAACTGTTTTATTGTCATTAGCTCTACAAGTTGTAGCTTCTACCCATTTAGACACATAATCTACAGCCACAATGATGTACAAATAGCCAAAGGAAGGTGGAAAGGGTCCCATAAGGTCAATACCCCAACAATCAAAGATTTCTATCACTAAAATGGGGTTTAAGGGCATCATATTACGCCGGGAAAAAGCACCAAGATTTTGGCACCTCTCGCAGGATTTACTATAGATGTTAGTGGCTTTAAACAAAGTGGGTCAACAAAAACTACATTGCAAAATTTTTGCAACGGTCTTCTTCATTGAAAAATGACCTCCACATGCGTGGGAATGACAGAAGTTGAGCACTAGGTATCTCCTTATGCACACAATGTCTCAAAATTTGATCAGGGTAGTATTTGAATAGGCATAGGTCATCCCAATAAAACTTACGTACCTCAACCAAGAACTTTCTCTTATCTTGTGCACTTCACTCTCTCGGGATTTGACCCATGGCTAAGTAGTTCACAATTTGACCTACGGCTAAGTAGTTCGTATGGTTGTAAACATTTTATGCTTGATATGTAACGGACTAGATTTTATCCCAATTACATTTATTGGGCTTGGATCCTATAATAACATACTGGCCCGTTCGAATGGAGTCTACGCTAATGCGTCGCCGATCAAAAGTGCTCAAACACTGATTGAATGATGTCTGATTAGTAGTATAATCAACATGCCAATGGTCAACACAATCACTTGGATGATTCTTTCTCTTAATATGAGTTACAGGACTTCTGAACTCAATCTCATTTACACGTTTTGAAGCACACAGCTTCTGAAGCACACAGCTTCAAATAACCTTTAATCTGGCAATGCAAAGTGCCAAATTTTGTATTGGAATTCTCCAAAAGGTACAACATCTTCCAGGGCATCCTATCCGACGTAGCTGCACTCCAACAATTGCCATAATAGACTATATCGCAGTTACTGTTAATTGGATTCACAAACTCTGCCTGTTTAGAGGATGCACCAATCATCCTAGAATCGTGAACTTTGATTCTAACCGAGCCTTCAGAATTTATAGGACACTGACATCGATATTCGATAACGCAGCGATCAATCATGATCGCATGTTTCTTCAACTTTTTATACAACACGTAAATGGATCCTGCGAGCTTCAATTGTACCTCCCTCCAATCTCCATCAGCAATAGCTTCGATCGTCTTCGTCTTAAAATCTCGATCAAACACATTTCCTTCCTCAGACATTGCAAATATCTCAATATGTTGAACAAATATCGTCAGCAGAACAACAAGACATAAAAGTGTTATGAATCTAAGATTCATAAGGAAGTCTTTTGACAGTAGGAATTGTAAAAATTGTCATATTTAAGGAGCGTCTAAACATCTTACGATGATTACACGTGTCTTTCGAAATCCACGGATGTAGAGTATGTTAAAAATATACTATTTTAATAAAATATTGAAGTTGCACCATCGATTAAAATCGACCACTGTTTGTTTTCTAATCCGCTACGCGATTCGGCTGAGATTGGGACACCTAGCGGTGTGCGGACATCATCGGTGCGGGGGCAAGCCATAACATTATAGGCTCGCCCATTGGGTGCACCGTGGTATGGACGCGAATAATGCTTCTGCGGCGCCTACGGAATCTAATGGAATTTGAATTCAAAATATTTCACTGTAGGGCGGGATGAATTTGAAATTTGAATGTGTAGTACAGTAGATGATTACATAGGATGATGCAACATATTGGTGACAAGTATATAAGAGGACCCAATTCACCGATACTATAGCAAAGTCTTTTTGTCATCAATATTGTTCGATGGGTTCTCCTTCTTCTTCATGTTTCTGCATAAATTGAAGGACTATTTTATAACTTATCCCAGATGTCCAATTTCGAAAGAAATTGTTATCGAACAAATTAAACATTTACGGTTTCCGATTATTTATGTCATTATCAAAGTATGTGGGGAACAACATTCCGGTATCGATCACCTCCACTGTCTTGTTCAGTTTTCAGGCAAATATAAGTGCCAGAACAATAGGTTCTTCAACGTCGACGATCCTGTTTTCGGTCTAAATAAGGACTTATCATAATGAGAAGGAGAGTCGGCGAACAAAGTCGCCGACTATGGTAAATAGAATACCTACGACAATGTCATCGACAAACCTATAGTATAAAGAGTTCAGATTGCTTTATGAATCTGATAAACAGTTTACTCTTTGATTCGTATGGTGGTAAACATTTTTTGTTTGATATGTTTATGCTACATTCTATCCCAATTACATTTACTGGGCTTTGATCCTATAATAAATAACGTATTGGGCAATTCACATATTTAGGATACTATATTAAAAGTATATGTTCAGTTTTTTAACTTTGAATTTTAAATTCGTACTTTATTTCAAATTTAAATCTTAAATGTACATAATCGACATAAAGACTTAAGATTTGTACTAAGTGAATCACAAAGTAATATGAATATTTTTGAAATTCTCATTTACTCCACTATATATGCAAATCTACTAGAGGCATGTTAATCGTAATTTACATTACGAATACACTATGGATCGCACAATGGAAGAAGGATTACATTTTGGAGATATGTACAACATGCTCCCGCATGATCTAAGATACCACCTGAGATCGTTCTACTGGATAGACTACATGCAGGGGATAACACTATACAATCATGCACAACAACTGTTAATTTATCCCTTTTGGTGTCCAGACTATGCGATGTTCTGCTTCTTCAGAGATGACATACGAGCGGACATGCACATTAGGGTGAAAGAGATAGTAGATCAAATTATTCATAATTTGAGGAGACGAAACATGTTTCTAAATATAGTTGAATTCATCTAGCAACTGGAAAGTAACTTCTTCTTCGAGGATGAAGAATGCAGAATACTAGACCAGATCCCCATATGGGAGAACATAACAATCATAGATTACTATCATTACAAAGATGACAATCCCAACGATTGTCATTATATGTACTACGTTAAGGAGTTATCGCAGTTTGAGTTCGAAATTTAAATATCAATGTACCGGTGCATAGTATATGTGCCGACTTCATTAAATATGAATCGAATTACATTTACGATTTACATCTGTCTTTCTTGATCTTCAATACATGTTCTTTACCCTTATCCATAGCTATACATACCTAATAAGTCGATAAGATCTCCATATTTTAACACACTTGATCCAACTAAAGTCTCATCACATCTAAGTTTCAAAGCTTTGCTAACGCTATCACTTGGTTTACCTTCAGGCGACTCAGTATGTTCGCCGTTGAAACTTCTTCTGTTTTCGACTCCAGTAACGGAACGTCGAGTCATATCACTATAACATAATCAAGGAAGCACTCGAATGGAGTCTACGCTAACGCATCGCCGATCAAACGTGCTCAAAAACCAATTGAATGATGTCTGATTAGTAGCATAATCAACATGCCAAAGGTCAACACAATCACTTGGATGATTCTTTCTCTTAATATGAATTTCAGGACTTCTGAACTCAATCTCATTTACACATTTTGAAGCACATAGCTTCAAATAACCTTTAATCTAGCAATACAAAGTGCCAGATTTTATATTGGAATTCTCCAAACGCTACAACATCTTCCAAGGCATCCTATCCGACGCAGCTAAACTCCAACAACTGCCATAATAGACTATATCGCAGTTACAGGTAATTAGAGTCACAAACTTAGCCCGTTTAGAGGATGCACCAATCATCCTAGAATCGTGAACTTCTATTCTAACCGAGCGTTCTGAATTTATGGGACACTGTGATGTGAACCCAGCCAAGAATGGATCTTGGAACCCACGAACAAGTTGAAAACCAACCCAAGAAAGCTAAAAATCGCATATCGCAAAGAGCAACCCGACCCATTGTTTGACCCGTACAAATAACCGAGATTACGCGTAAGAAATCCGACTCATCGATTACCCCTAAAGAAGAACCGTAAAGTGGGAACGCCACAAAAAGATTGCGACACCTTAAATTAGCGTCAAAATATGTTAAAAGATGCTAAAAGATGGTATTTTAGTCTAATTAGGAAACTACCAAAAAATATAAAATTCGCTAGAAAGTTGGTCTATGCGACCGCATAGGGCAATTGCATGCGGTCACACAGACCACATGGATGTCCCCTTTTTGTTTTCAGTATATGGCCATGCGGTCGCATGGCTATTGAACCATACGGCCACATGGTCCTTCATTTTGGCCCCGATTTTGCTCCTCTATTTCAAACGCTTTCCAATCCTTTCCGGCCTTCGATTCCTTCAAGAGACTTGTCCAATGGCTCATCAACTCCAACATTTTGGACTCCATAGCTCGATTACACGATTTCATGACATCTTTACCTTGTTTTAATCTCGAACTCATCCATATCTTCGTTTCAACACACTTCGAATCTTTGCCCGCTTGAAGGTTTGTCCGGATCATATCATCTCCTCTCTTTTCGAAAGGATTCGACCTCAAATCCGATCCTGCACCAAACGAAGTAACAATGATATGGAAAGATCCATCTCCTCTAGGATGTAGCATGGACCTCCTTTGAATCCGTTTCCATCTCATATGCATGATCACCCAACTACCTTCATCTGGACCAGATAAGACTCGATTCCATAGCATAGTAATCACCCGCCTTTCACCGAAACTACTACTAACAACAATACATGAGGTCATTGAATTGAACGAGGTTAGTTGGTGAAAAACACTTGCTAAATTGATGCATGGAATGTAAATAGTAGACATTAGACCTACTCCTATCTCATGCAATAAATCCATTTTAATACTTGTAGGAACATCATGATTATAATAAAGACATTTATGCACCCAATCACCCATGATGCATCCCAACTGCCTATCATACTCAAGTAGCTCTGTGTGACATGCTAGAATGTGATGGTGTAGTAAGTGTATATCATAAACAAGTAAGAATTTTTCCATACATGTAAGCTCATAACCAATTCTAGGTGTAGGGATTTGATACAATACCACGGCGTGATTGCATTCATCTTCCTTATTACTTACCCATTCCTCCTTGAGCTTTGCATCGCGTGGGTAGTCAATGTATGGTGCACCACAAATTATTCTGCCATGGAATAACTCCTTGAATTCCTGCAAAAGAGGATTATCGAAATTGGGGAGGGGATTGTTAGTTCTCACTAAAGCCCTCTCACACTCTACTTTTCCCACATATAAGCTCACTTTGAGATTTTCTCTCATCTCTTTTCTCTCGCGTGGCTTTACTCTTTTTTTCTTACTTTCAGCCATCTTACTTTTCTCTCTCTTGCTCTCCTTTTTCTGCTCTTTATTTTCATTTTCTCGCTACTTTTCAATTTTAGTTGGTCTTTTTAGACCTGCTTTGGTGTCAAAGGCACAAGTGTGATAGCTCTTCCATCCTTCACCAAATTGTAACGATTTGTGAATCCTTCATGCTTCACTCTCCGATCATACTGCCAAGGCCTACCCAACAAAAGATGCCCTGCATGCATTGGAACCACATCACACAACACCTCTTCACTATACCGTCCAATGCTGAAATTCACTAAGGCCCTCTTGGTAACCCGGATTTCTTCACAATTATTTAGCCACTCCAATTTGTAAGGTTGTGGATGCCTCATAAGAGGTAATCCCGACTCCTCTACAAGGGTTGTGCTAGCAACATTTGTACAACTCCCATCATCTATAATTAAACTACAAACCTTACCCTTTATGTGACAACTAGTGTGAAACAAATTCTCACGTTGCTGCTCCTCATCATCCACCTTCATTTGTTTAGTAAGGGCACGCATCACTACTAATGACTTCGCTACCGAGTTCTCCACACAAGTTTCACCATTAACATCCTCCAACTTAGGTATGCCATCACTCCCATCATCCGACTCAATCTCCCCATTCACCCTAAGAATCATCACCCACCGGTTTGGACATTGTGAAGCAAATATGACCCGAACCCAAACATTTAAAGCACTTAATATCCCTCGACCTACCAACTTGATTTTCAATTTTTGGTTTATTTTTATTCATCTTCTCCTTAACCTTAGGTAATTCAACCTTTCCCCTAGTCTCCACACGATCATTTCTATCACCACTACTCCACTTGGGTTCCATAGTAACCATAGCTACCCCTTTTCATCTAAGTTGCCTCTCTACCTTCATAGCCACATTCACCAAGTCCTCCAACTCCACATAGTGCTACAACTCTACTATGTTAGCAATGTCCTTATTTAACCCATTCAAAAACCTAGCCATGGTGGCCTCCCGATCCTCCTCTACGTTCGTTCTAATCATCGCTACCTCCATCTCCATATAGTAATCCTCCACACTCCTAGACCCCTGGAAAAGAGTTTGTAATTTATGATGAAGATCCCTGTAATAATGTCTAGATACAAATCATTTTTTCATGCAAGCCTTCAACTCTCCCCACGTCTCAATTGGTCTGTCCAAATTCCTCCTACAGCTAGTCTCCAACTGATCCCTCCAAATTATAGCATAATCAGTGAATTCCACTACCGCGAACTTCAATTTCTTCTCCTCCGAGTAATTATGGCAATCAAACACCAATTCCACCTACTTTTCCCATTCTAAGTAAGCTTCAGGGTCACTCCGACCTTGAAAAGCTGGAATGTTTAGTTTGATACTCCCCAAATTTCCATCAACCCCTCGATCAATCCTACTTACTCTCGTCCTCTTTCGTCCCATGTTAGCTTCCAAATAAAATTCACTACTACCTACACTCACCACCTCATCTTCGCCATCAAATTCATTCATAAGGTTACGTCCTTGCCTATATCCTCTACCCCCACGAGGAACCCTTTGGGGTGTCCCTCGCTGCTGACTCCCTATCAAAGTTTCATGTCTAGCATATCACCACTAATACGTTCAACCGCCAAACCCAATTGATCAAACCTACTATGTATAGCTTGCATACTATCCACAAACTCAGCTTAAAACCCCTTAGGAACCTCTTCCTCCTCACCTTTACTCATATCTCTCTCTTTTTTTTTATTATTTTTTATTTTTTGCAATTAAGTAAATAACAAGATTTAGAGGGTGTTTGACAACCATTTTTTGGAGAATAGAATTTTTGAAATAGTGATTGATGAAAGAATGTGTGGTGGAAAAGTTATGAAAAGTTTTAGATTTGTGTGTAATATTATTTTATTGGGAGAATGTGTGGTTAAAATGAAAAAAGTTAAAAAAATGAGAATGAGAATGAGATGAGAATGGGTACCAAACAGGGGCTTAAATGAAAAAAAATAACAGAAAACCTAGTAAATGTACCTCAAGTGTTTTCACTTGTGTATCACTCGAGATTGGCTTTTACCCGGAGCTCACCACTCTGCCTTTTACCGCTCATCCTCCTTCCTCAATGGCTCGAGAAATAATAGATCTCAATCAAATGGTACACAAATCCCACAACGAACACCACCACAAGTACCGGTTCGGATAATCAACAAGATATGCACGAGCTGAGGTAATTGACTCAAATTCCAAGAACAAGAAACGAATGACTCGAAATTTTATGTTGCTTGGTTGTACTTTGCCTCTAGACGTTCACGAAGTTTAGAGACTTTTTTTTGTCTCTCTCTCTCTCCCTTTTTTTTAAAATCACGTCGTGAATAGTAGACGTGAACAATATAACAATCAACTAAAGACTGAATGTAGAGGTAAAATAACAATGAAAATAAAGACTCCAACAAGAACAATAAATCTGACACTTTTTTTTACTCAAACAATAAAATAATTGATAGAAAGTAAAGGATAGATGACTTGAAATCTAGAGGCAAGCTCTGATAACAACTGATGTGAACCCAGCCAAGAATGGATCTTGGGAACCCACTAACAAGTTGAAAACCAACCCAAGAAAGCTAGAAATCACGTCTCGCAAAGAGCAACCCGACCCGTTGCTCGACCCGTACCAAGAACCGAGATTACGCGTAAGAAATCCGACCCATTGATTACCTGGAACAAGAACCGTGAAGTGGGAACACCACAAAAGGATTGCAACACCTTTTGATAAGTTCAAGATATAAGTCTTTAAGCCACCAAGAACATTGGAGGAAAAAAGCTCATAAAGTTGTATTAATTCTCAATAATGATGAAAGTCCCCTCAATGAAAAAAGGAAATCCTATTTATATGGAAGCATGAAAAAAATCCTAAAAGGCTCGAAATTAGAGTCCAAATATGTTAAAAGACGCCAAAAGATTCTATTTTAGTCTAATTAGAAAACTATCAAAAAATATAAAATTCGCCAGGAAATTGGTCTAAGCGACTGCATAGGGCAATTGCATGCGGTCGTATAGACCCCAATGCCCCCGTTTTGTTCTTGGTATATGGCCATGCGGTCGCATGGCTGTTGAACCATGCGGCCGCATGATCCTTCATTTTGGCCTGATTTTGCTCCCTTGTTTCAAAAGCCTTCCAAACCTTTCCAGCCTTCGGTTCCTTCATGAGACTTGTCCAATGGCTTGTCAACTCCAACATTTTGGACTCCATAGCTCGATTACACGCTTCCATGCCATCTTTGCCTTGATTTAATCTCGAGNCTCATCAGTATCTTCGTTTCAACGCACTTCGAATCTTTGCCCGCTTGAAGCCTTGTCCGGATCTCATCACACTGACATCAATATTCGATAACGCAGCGATCAATCATGATCTCACGTTTCTTCAACTTGTTATATACAACACGTAAATGGATCATGAGATCTTCAATTGTAACTTCCTCCAATCTCCATCAGCAACAGGTTCGATCGTCTTCATCTTAAAATCTCGATCAAACACATTTCCTTCCTTGGACATTGCACATATATCTCAATATGTTGAACAAATATCGTCAATAGAACAGCAAGACATAATATTGTCATGAATCCAAGATTCATAAGAAAGTCTTTTGTCAGTAGGAATTGTAAAAATTGTCATATTTAAGGAGAGTCTAAACATCTTACGATGATGACATGTGTCTATCGAAATCCACGGATGTAGAATATGGTAAAAATACACTATTTAAAAAAATATTGAAGTTGCACCGTCAATTAAAATCGACCACTGTTCATTTTCTAATCCGCTACGCGGATGGCTGAGATTGAGACACCTGATAGTACAGACGTCACCGGTGCGGTGGGCGAGCCGTAATATTATAGCCTCGCCCATTGGGTGCACCGTGCTATGCACGCGAATAATGTCCTTGCACCTATGGAATTTATTGGAATTTGAATTCAAAATATTTCACTGTAGGGCGGGATGAATTTGAAATTTGAATTAAAGTGTAGTTCAGTAGATGATTACGTAGGATGACGCAACATATTGGTGACAAGTATATAAAAGGACCCAATTTACCGAAACTATAGCAAAGTCTTTTTGTCACCGATATTGTTCAATGGGTTCTCCTTCTTCTTCATGTTTATGCATAAATACGAAGAACTATTTTATAACTTATCCTAGATGTTCAATTTCGAAAGAAATTATTTTTGAACAAATTAAACATTTACGGTTTCCGATTAATTATGTCTTATATCAAAGTATGTGGGAACAACATTCTAACGGTGTCGATCACCTCCACTGTCTTGTTCAGTTTTCATGCAAATGTAAGTACCAGAACAGTAGGTTCTTCGACGTCATTGATCCAATTTCCGACCTAAATAAGGACCTAAAATTATGAGAAAGAGAGTCGGCGAACAAAGTCCCCGACTATGGTAAATAGAATGCCTACTACAGTGTCATCGACAAACACATAGTATAAAGAGTTCAGATTGCATTATGAATCTAATAAACAGTTTACTCTTTGATTCGTATGGTTGTAAACATTTTGTGTTTGATATGTTTATGGACCACATTCTATCCCAATTACATTTATTGGGCTTGGATCCTATAATAACATACTGGCCCATTCACATATTTAGGATCCTACATTTAAATTATATGTTTAGTTTTTTAAATTTGAATTTCAAATTCATACTTTATTTCAAATTTAAATCTTAAATGTTTATGATTAGACATAAAGACTTGAGATTTGTACTAAGTGAATCACAAAGTGATATTAATATTTTTGAAATTCTCCTTTACTCCACTATATATGCAAATCTACTAGAGGCATGTTAATCGTAATTTACACTATGAATACACTATGGATCACACAATGGAAGATGGATTACATTTTGGAGATGTGTACAACATGCTCCCACATGATCAAAGATACCACTGTTAATTTATCCCTTTTGGTGTCTAGACTACGCCATGTTCTGCTTCTTCAGAGATGACATACGAGCGGACATGCACATTAGGGTGAAAGAGATAGTAGATTAAATTATTCATAATTTGAGGAGACGAAACACGTTTCTAAATATAGTTAAATTCATCCAGCAACTGGAAAGTAACTTCTTCTTCTTCGAGGACGAACAATGCAGGATACTAGACGCGATCCCCATATGGGAGAACACAACAATCATGGATTACTATCGTTACAAAGATGACAATCCCATCAGTAGTCATTATATGTACTAAGTTAAGGAGTTATCGCAGTTTGAGTTTGGAATTTAAATATCAGTGTACCGGTGCATAGTATTTGTGCTGACTTCATTAAATATACATTTAAGATTTATATATATCTTTCTCGATCTTCAATACATGTTCTTTACCCTTAGCCATAGCTATACGCAATAAGTCGACAAGATCTCCATGTTTCAACACAATAGATCCAACTAAAGTCTCATCACGTCTAAGTTCCGAAGCTTCGCTAACACTATCACTTGGTTTAACTTCAGGTGACTCAGTATGTTCACCGCCGAAACTTCTTCTTTTTTCGACTCCAGTAACGGAACGTCGGGTCATATCACTATAACATAATCCAGGAAGCACTCGAATGGAGTCTACGCTAACGCGTCGCCGATCAAATGTGCTCAAACACCGATTGAATGATGTCTGATTAGTAGCGTAAACAACATGCCAAAGGTCAACGCAATCACTTGGATGATTCTTTCTCTTAATACGAATTTCAGGACTTCTGAAATCAAATCTCATTTACACCTTTTAAGCACATAGCTTCAAATAACCTTTAATGTGGCAATACAAAGTGCCAGATTTTATGTTGGAATTTTCCAAACTATACAACATTTCGAGGGCATCCTATCCAACTCAGCTGAACTCCAAAACCTGCCATAATAGACTATAGCATAGTTAAAGGTATTTGGAGTCACAAACTCAACCTGTTTAGAGGATGCACCAATCATCCTAGAATCGTGAACTTGCCTTCAGAATTCATGGGACACTGACATCGATATTCAATAATGCAGCGATCAATCATGATGGCTCAATGGATCTTGTGAGCTTCAATTGTACCTCCATCCAATCTCCATCAGCAACAAATTCGATCGTCTTCTTCTTAAAATCTCGATCAAACACATTTCCTTACTCGAACGTTGCACATCTATCTCAATATGTTGAACAAATATCATCAGTAGAACATCAAGACATAACAGTGTTATGAATCTAAAATTCATAAGGAAGTCTTTGGACAGTAGGAATTGTAAAAATTGTCATATTTAAGGAGCGTCTAAACATCTTACGATGATGACATGTGTCTTTCGATATCCACAGATGTAGAGTATGGTAAGAATACACTGTTCGTTTTCTAATCCGCTATGTGGATGGCTGAGATTGGGACACTTGGTAGTATGGACGTCACTGGTGCAGGGGCGAGCCGTAATATTATAGGGTCGCCCATTGGGTGCAACGTGGTATGGACCCGAATAATGCCCCTTAATGGAATCCATTGGAATTTGAATTCAAAATATTTCACTGTAGGGCGGAATGAATTTGAAATTAGAATTAAAGTGTAGTACAGTAGTTGATTACGTAGGATGACGCAACATATTGCTGACAAGTATATAAGAGGACCAATTCACCGATACTATAGCAAAGTCTTTTTGTCACCGATACTATTCAATGGGTTCTCCTTCTTCTTCACATTTCTGTATAAATGCGAAGAACTATTTTATAACTTATCCCAAATGTCCAATTTCGAAAGAAATTGTTATCGAAATTAAATGTCCAATTTCGAAAGAGGATGTCGGGAACAACATTTCGACGGTGTCGATCACCTCCACTGTCTTGTTCAGTTTTCAGGCAAATAGAAGAGCTAGAACAGTAGGTTCTTCGACATCTTCGATCCTGTTTCCAGTCTAAATAAGGACTAATCATTACAAGAAAGAGAGTCAGCGAACAAAGTCACCGACTATGGTAAATAGAATGCCTACTACAATGTCATCAACAAACATATAGTATAAAGAGTTCAGATTGCTTCTTCGGAGTACGCCATGTTCTGCTTCTTTAGAGATGACATATGAGTGGACATGCACTAATGGGTGAAAGCGATAGTAGATCACATTATTCATAATATGTACTACGCTAAGGAGTTATCCCAGTTTGAGTTCAGAATTTGAATATCAGTGTACCAGTGCATAGTATGTGCTGACTTCATTAAATATGAATTGGATGACATTTACGATTTACATCTGTCTTTCTCGATCTTCAATACATGTTCTTTACCCTTATCCATAACTATATGGAATAAGTCGACAAGATCTCCATGTTTCAACACACTAGATCCAACTAAAGTCTCACCACGTCTAAGTTCCAACGTTTGGCTAATGCTATCAATTGGTTTAGCTTCAGGCAACTCAGCATGTTCGTCGTCGAAACTTCTTCTATTTTCGACTCCAGTAATGGAACGTAACATAATCCAGGAAGCACTCGAATGGAGTGTACGCTAATACGTTGCCGAAAAATGTGCTCAAACACCGATTGAATGATGTCTGTTTAGTAGCGTAATCAACATGCCAAACGTCAACACGATTACTGGAATGATTCTTGCTCTTAACATGAGTTTTAGGATATCTGAACTCAATCTCCTTTATACGTTTTGAAGCACATAGCTTCAAATAACCTTTAATCTGGCAATACAAAGTACCAGATTTTATATTGGAATTCTCCAAACGGTACAACATCTTCCAGGGCATCCTATCCGACGCAGCTGAACTCCAACAGCTGCCATAATAGAGAATATCGCAGTTACAGGTAACTAGAGTCATAAACTCAGCCTGTTTAGAGGATGTACTAATCATCCTAGAATCGTGAACTTTGATTCTAACTGAGCCTTCAGAATTTATGGGACACTAACATCGATATTCGATAACGCAGCGATCAATCATGATGGCATGTTTCTTCAACTTGTTATACAACACGTCAATGGATCCTGGGAGCTTCAATTGTACCTCCCTCCAATCTCCATCAGCAACAGCTTCGATCGTCTTCGTCTTAAAATCTCGATCAAACACAAGTCCCATACTTAAATTTTCTAAACTTTGTCGAAATGTTCGAAGCGACATGACTACAGTAGACCTAAGTTATCTAAGGAATTAACGCTAACAATTATAAGATAAAGCAATAGGTCGAAGATGAATTGACCAGTTCATTACTTGGGGAAGAAAGCATTATTAATTATTAAGAAGTGTATTTAAAAACGTCGAAGTGGATATTTGAGGTAAGTTCACCTATTGCTAAAATGAAGCGATAATAAAGTTGAAGAAAGCACGTTAATAGCAGTTGTACCAATGCGATAGTCAGTTGAAGTATTTTAATATTGTAATATCCTGAACTTTACACACTTTGCCAATATAATTCACACATTACATGCTATTTACATTTGCATCAATAGTTCAAAATTGCTTTCTTTTATTATGGTGCATTTGATCATTGAAGTTTTAAAATCTCTAAATGGTGTTAGTATTCGACCTCATCGACCTAGGTGGTGAATATTACATTGAGCTATGGTGGAAACTTAGGTTAATCTAGATGTTGAATATTGATTTGTCAAATAATTGTAATCTTAAAAGTGTTGAAATCTTTATTGGTAAACTTACGCGCTTTTAATTGAGTTGATCTTGGTTACCCTAAACATTAAATAAGTCTTTATCATATTTCGGAAATGAGGCACGAAATGACATGATCACAATATAGTAATATAATGTTGAATTTTGATTATATAGTATTTTGTCTTAAAATTATATATGGACATCATATGTGATCTTGTGAGAATATATAGGGACCTTAATATAAAATGTTTATTTCATTTTATCATGTTAAAAAAAAAAGTGCAATTGTATGTCTAGGTCGAGTCGTCAAATTTGTATTTCTATACAGGTGAGTAACCATCTACATAAATGGAGTGTGAGAAATAATTTGCGAACTATGGAAAACCTCATGCAATATTATTCAGTACATAGAGGACCTCGACCATATTACATTTTAAAAAACTATGCTAGAGGTACCTTAGTGTTGGAAGCCTCAAGGTATGTAGCTTCAATTTTGGGGGCTTCAGTACCGAACACTTTATCGTGAGTAGACTTATAGTATTCATCATATTGGCTTCTTCATCATCTTCATCCTTTACCTTAATCACGTCATTAGCTGAAGTTTGAGGCTCTTATTCAAAAAATTCAGCTCTCAAATCTAAAGTGTAACATCCGGATGAAGTTCACCCACCATATCAAGTACCACAACATATGGAAACATACGCAAGTACGGACGAAACTTTGATATGCTACGGTGAGGTGAAAATTGGCCACATATGACTTGACTGCATCCTTCCCAGTAGTCTGAACCTCTTTCCTTACTTCCTCTACCTCTTCAGTAAGGTCAGTCACTTGGGTCCCTAGACCTTCCATTGGGCCCTCAGCTTCAAGTTCTCTTTATTGGCCACCTCCGAGCCTTAGCAGCAAGTTTCTGATGGACATCTAAAGTCTCTACCCTCTTCTTTAAACTAGCCATTTCTCTCCACATGAGGTGGGACTTTTTCTTCAAATTCTCAATCTCTGCCAAGATAGAACCATTTTTAATACAACTTACTTTTAATGCTTTGGCCTCGATTCTCTTAAAAGGACTTGAGCTTCGATGCCCACCCCAAATGCCCGAGCTGTCTAACTTACCAAGTTGGCCATCAGGTCCATCGCATCGTAGGTAGCAACATAGTTCTACCTCCTCTCCGTCTAAAATTTGTAAAGTTTGATGGTTACAGATTGTATTTCAATAGGGAGCATCCCCAGGACTTCAAGGGTCAACTCCTTATCTTTCCCACCAAGAAAATTCCTTGACTTCCTAGGCGTCCAAGTGGAAGTGGTGGAAATGGGTGTTTCCCTTTTCTTGTCAAAGCCTCCTCGTAGGCCTGGACCTCGTCTTCTTTTAAGTTGACTATGGCAATGGTAGTGGAGATCGCTTTTGAAAAAGGAGGAGGTAGGGATAGCCTAGCAATGGGGGCACAGAAAGCGCCATAATTACCTGACCCCAGTTCACCACAGAAATTTTCCTTTATTTGTGAAGGACCTTCTCCTTATCTGTAATACCCCAAACTCCACATTACACACTTGGCCAATATGATTCATGCATTTCATGCTATTTACATGGTCATTTGCATTTGCATTGAGGTTTTAAGATCTTTATATGGTGTTAGTCTTCGACATCGCCGAGATAAGTGATGAATCTTGCGTCGAACTATGGTGGGAAATTAGATTAATCAAAATGTTGGATATTGATATAATGATAAAGTTACGAGCTTTCGATTCAGTTGATCAAGTTACCCTAAACCCTAATTAGTATATAACATTTTGGGACATGAGACATCCAGTTTCGTGATCAATATACTAAAATTATAAGTTTCATGTGAAAATATAAACATTGAAATACAAATTGTTGAAATCGGCCAAAGACCAGATGCCAATTGAGTAAGTAAACGAATGAACAGTTAAGGAGGTTGTTCAATAAAATATTTTGGGATCATAGGGAAAGTGAAATAAGGTGTAAGCATATTATATTAAGTGAAGAATAAATGGATTGTGCCTATAAATTTAATTACAAAATCAGATTTTAATACAAGACGCCACCTCATGCTTAAACACATCTCATGCTTGTTGATTGTCTTTGTAATCGTCAAATTCTTCACTTCTACCCTTCTCTGTTTCCCAAGACTCTTTAGGACTTTAAGCATGTCTCCTACGTTACATATAACACCTCCAAGGATAAAGGAAAACCCAGATATTTACTACAAGAAGCTACCTCCTACTTAGGACAACACATGCTTGGTGATTTTTCATTTTAACGTCCATTTCCTTCAACCCTAATGCCTCCCTCGTGTCTTATAAACCTTTAGTACTCCATATATGATAGATATATATCTTATGAGTGATAGAAACCTGAAAACAAATTCTGTCCATTTTAGACTCAACTTGGTTTCAACCTTTACATGTTCAGTATCTCTAAAGCTTGAAATATTGAATTTAATGAGTGTTAGGCCGTTAACAACAAGTAGATGACACTGGCAATCATAATTGAACTAAAAAAAACGAGATTTATGGGGCAGTTTTGGAATGTGGTTGAGTACACCATTCACGAGCATTTGCACGTGCATGCAAGGGCATGATTGCGAAGGCATGCGAGGCATGCTTATGTCATATGTTTTCACATCACTAGTGAGATTTCTCGGGTGACTGTAGTGGTAGATAGGATGGCGGACATGGGATGGTGGACCACTTGACTGTACACTTGTGATATTATAATTATTGGCGTCGCTAGAATGATATTTCTTGGGTGATCATAGGGGTAGTTAGGGGATGTACCTCTAATGATCACAGGATGGTCTACTCGATTGTGTTTATATGATATTGGCCATTTGATTATTGATACTGATATTACGCAAAGCTCTATCTGGTGCATGGTATGTAGGTCACTGGCCAGTGAAAAGTAAAGTTTTCATCTCTCTTCATATTCATGACATGCATGATTTATGCTTCTTGCGTATTAGCTTATGTGGTTCTTACATTGTATGAGCATAGAAATGGATGGTTGTAAAGCTCTCATGCGATTTCGAGGATCGATGTACAGGGATGTTGACCTATGGGTGATTTTGTGGTCTATTGTTTTGTCCTACAATACTTTGTATTATACTTTTATGGAATTCTAGAATGTGTTTAACTTTTGAACTAGTATGGTGAATATTTTTGTAACCTCAAATTAAACATGATTGTAGCTCGAGTATACATATATGTTCGTATAGTTGACTATGGGAAAGGGTGTGTGTCAGAGAGTGGTATCAAGACAAGGTTGTGATTCTGTAGACTGTCCATGTACATGATCTTGGAGTACGAAAGAGCACTGTTATGCCTGTAGTTTTACTTTATTGCGTTACTCTTTGTATACTTCATAAATGATATTGGCCTACCTTCATTACGATTATTTTGTAAAAGAATATTGTAGTTATGGTAAGAACCAAAGGTGATAGTATTAGTGGAGCTAAGATTCCATGACAAGAGGCACCTATCAAAGATAATAGTCGGGATGTTATTGATAGAGTTATGAACTAGTTGAGTTCCAATCACAATAAATTCAGTAGTTAATTTCAAAAGAGATAAAATGGAGAACAACAAAGGGCTGGATTTGTACAACCCCAACAAAAAGCTGAACATATTGAGAAATTAGGAAAAGATTCAGAAAACTATCCAATATTTGAGGATACATTAGATCCAATAGTAGTAGATATACGAGAGTTTTAAAGGTAGAGAAAGTGATTTGCGCATCCTTTGTGCTTCGAGGCAGTGCTGGACAATGGTGGAACTCAATGAGCAACATTGAAGATGTCAATGTTATGACTTGGGATAGATTTAAAGAGCATTTTATAATAAAGATTTTACAGCCCAGTTCGAGCCATGAAGATGACATAATTCATACAATTGTGATAAGGAGGTATGACAGTGGGGGAGTATATTCGTAAGTTTGAACAGCTATCCGAATTTGCTACCCACATGGTTAATACCAATATACTGAAGATAGAAAGATATATTGATAGGAATTCAAAGAGATATTCCCAAATATCAAAGACGGTATTGGTCGTAGAACATGCGAAACATAAATTTACCATGCTCAGGAAAATAGGCTCGAAATGACAAGAAAATAGTATTCCAAGCCAAGAGTCAGAAGCCTAAGTTTCAATTGAGGCAAGGAGTTGACAACAATTGCGGTATTAGGGAAAGCGTGTAAAGATAGATTCAGTAAAGCTTCAACATCACAATCATCTTTCCCCATATGGGGTGGACAGCAAACTGGAGCACATCCTAAAAAGACTGAGACATTTTATATTTGTGGATAGATGAGACATCTTACTAGAGCATGCCTAGGTAATCGACATCCTACACAGAAGAAGAAGGTACCAGCTAGGATGTTTACAATCACCACAACAGATGCCAAGACAAATCCATCAGTTGTAAAGGTAACTTTTCTATCTTTAGCATTCCAACACTTCTACTACTTTATTCTGGAGCTATGCATTTATTTGCATCTATTGAATATGTGAGGAGGCTGGGTAGGATACCTTATATACAAGAGGTCAATTATAGTGTGACTATTCCATCTAAAAAAAAATTTATTTTAATAGCATGTCCATCCTTATAGGAAATTGGGAACTCTATGTAGATTTAATTGTATTAGATATGAGAGATTACAATATAATTTTGAGCATGGATTGGTTGTCAAAATATCAAGCTATTATCGATTTTAAGAAGAAGTCAGTAACCTTTCAACCTTTATGGATGAACCATTTACATTCATTGGGATTGGGATGAGTTTCGGATTTCCAATTATATCGGCATTGAAAGAACAATGGTTACTCGATTGTTGGTGTGTAGGTTACTTGGTTAGTGCTATGGCTATTGAAGTACAACCCAATCTAGATTTTAGTGATGTACCAGTAGTACACGAGTTTTTAGAGGTATTTCCTGATGACCAGTATCGGATACCCACCAGATCGTGAGATAGAGTTTGTGATTAATTTAATCCCAAGAACAACTCATATTTCTATGGTTTCATACAAAATGGCCTCAATCGAATTGAAAGAATTAAAATTACAATTATAGGAGTTCTTGGATAAAGGTTTTGTTAGACGTACTTTTCCACCATAAGGTGCACCAATGTAGTTTATTCGAAAAGAGGATGGTGTAATGAATTGTGTATTGATTATCGGGAATTGAATAAGGTGACAATCAAAACAAATTTACCCATTGCTGTGGATTGATGACTTGTTTGATCAACAGGATACAACTATATTTTTTCAAATTGATTTGCGATTTGGATACCATCAACTAAAAAGTTCTGAAAGAGGACATTCCTAAGACAACATGTATATGAGACATGACCATTATGAGTTTTTGGTGATGCTATTTGGTTTCACAAATGTCCCAGCAGCTTTTATGGATTTGAATATAGTATTAAAGGATTTTCTCGATAAGTTTGTCATTGTATTTATTGATGATATCCTTATTTATGAAATACTAGAGAAGAACATGTTGAACACATAAGGATAGTATTTCAGGTCTTAAAAGGACAATCAGTTATATGCTAATTTAAGAAATGCGAATTTTGGTTACATAGTCTTATTTTTAGGTCATGTTATTTGTGAGGACATATCAGTTGATCCAAGCAAATTTAGAAGCTGTTAATAATTGGCCACGACCTACAGACCCTTCAAAATTTCCGAGTTTTATGGATTTAGATGGGTTTTATCATAGATTTGTGGAAGGATTATCAAAAATAGCTTGTTCTTTAACTAAATTAACCAGAACGAGTACGAAGTTTGAGTGATTAGATGCTTGTGAGCAAGTTTTCAGGATTTAAAGAAAAGACTAACTTCGGTCCCTATCCTTTCAATTCCACCTGGAATTGTAGGCCTTGCGGTTTATAGTGACGTTTCTAAAAATGGCTGGGTGTATTGATGGAAAATGGTAAGTTGTTACATATGCATCCAAACAACTTAAAGGGTACGAAAAGAATTATCCTACACATGACTTGGAGCTTTACGTGGTTGTGTTTACACTTAAAATATGAAGACATTAACTATATGAAGAGCGGTCCGAGATTTATATAGATCATAAAAGTTTAAAATATTTATACACATAGAAGGAATTTAATATGAGCCAATGGATGTGGCTAGAGTTGGTAAAAGACTATGATGTGTTATGAACTACAATCCTGGTAAGGCTAACGTTGTAGCTAATGAATGCGTTGAGTAGAAAACCGATCGCTAGTGTTGGAGCTATGATTGTGACTCAAAAATCATAATTGGTGGCAGATTTGCAGAAAATGAATATTGAAATTTAAACAAAAGGATCTCTTGAGGGGTGAATTGGCTTCTAAAGCTTTTTCAAAGAATCTATATTCAATTAAGTAAAAACTAAATAGATCAATTCAAATAATAAACACAAATGTGAAAGAGATAAGTAAAAAGGGAGAGAGGATGCTAACGATATAATTATGGAGGTTCAATCCAAAGTAATAATTTACGTCCTCCGTTACCAAACTCTTCACACGAGCAAACCTTTTTTACTATGTTTATACTATGGTACAATCCAATCATTTACAACACTTTCGATGACTTACAAAAAGGAGTATCGATTCTTATACAATGTTGAGCTTTATAGGACCTCAACACAACCCACTATTGAGCTTTAGGGGACCTCAATATAGCCCACACAATGAACTACAACAAGGAGCAATAATCCTTTTACAATGTTGATCTTTACAGGATTTCAACACGACCTACACTTTATCAAAGTGATTTTACGGTGGAATTCCTCTCTTGATAAATAATATAAACAAGTTAAGTACTAAGAGAGGCTAAATACTTTAATGAATAGCAACAAATGATAGTCCAAGTATTAAGATGAAAAACTTTGATAAATATGATAGTTAAAAATTAGATTCAAGCAATCAAAGTTCTTCAATGAGAAGATTAAAAAAGAATCAAATGCAATTTAAGTAATCTTCTCAAAATATATGTTTTTTTTAATGAATGATTGTAATAATTAAGTTCTAAGAAATGATTAAGAAACTTTGATGAATATGATAATTTTACAAGTTTCATTCAATCAATTAAAGAATTCAATACGAAGAAGTTGAAGAAATAAATGCACAATAATATTTCAAAGATCTTCTTTAAAATATATATCTCTTTTATAAATAATAGAAATAAGTTGAGGACAAAAAGAGAGGATGAAAGATTTAAAATAAATAAAATGAATACAAATCTCTCAAAATATATCTCACTTTGATACTCTAGAAAGTTTCTTAAAAGAATAGAAAGAGTAAGAGCATTTATAGAATTCAAAAAGTAAAACGATCCGTGAAACCGGATGATTGACCAAACATTCACATGTGCGTCCAGATGTACAATATAGTTGTTATACTTATGAAATTAGAATGGTCAAAAAAGTGACCGTTGGACAAATCAGACATTCGTATGGCCCAACTGACGATTGCTTGGACAGAATTTTTTCGAAGTTTTCTTTCTTGATCGTTTTGAAAAATGTTGGCTTTTGAAGGACTTTTTCACTTTATTTTTCAAGATAAGTGATATTGTAACGAGTTTGAACAACAAATATATTTACTTTTTTGAAGAATAGTTTTTAATATTTTTGTGCATGAAACGGTTTTCAAACTTTTATCATTCATTACTAAATATCAAAGTATTAATAACTTTATATTTGAACTAAGAAGTCAGAGTATTATAGAGCTTTGAAGTTTGCCTCTTAGACTTCTCATCTTGATCTTTCTTTGATGTTGTCTCTCATGTTCTTGATCTTGATCTTTCTTGGCATTTGTCTTTGAAGCTCTTGTCTCGAATGATTTGACTTGAATGCTTAACTTCCATTTTAATCTTTATTTCAAGTTCGATTTACAATGTGTTGATTTTGACAATTCTTGATTGATTTTAATATTGAACTATCATCACTCAAAATCAATTGTTAGAGATAATATTAATCTTGTTTGTTATGATCAAAAACATTAAGGATGAAATCAATCATAGGTCAACAATTTCTCTCTTTTTTATTATGACAAACAAGATGATTTGCAAGGTAAGATTGAACAATTGATATCAAACTGATAAAGTCATACATTATTCATATTCCCATACATTCAAAGCATATAAATGATTTTCTCTATTTCCCCTTTTTCGTATACTCCAAGAATATTATATATTAAAGCATGAATAATCATATTCCTCCTATCTTTTACAATTCAATAACCTTACGTTCAAAACATGTAAATGATGAACTCTTTCCCTCTTTTTCGTACACTCCAAACATATTATATTTTCAAATCAAAGCATGCATAATCATCTCATTACATTTTCCCCTTTTGATATAAGCAAAAAGATTATCATATTGATGATAAAAAAAATTAAATTAACCATGAGAAGTTCCTCCTAAATGCGAAATGCCAAATATATGCACAATATTGATATCTAAACATAATAGACCACATTAAATTTCATAGAATATTTCAAATAGTTCCAAAGTACATAAACATATTAGCCACATATTTAGAATTCACCTAAATTTCCAAATACCATTAGTCTTAGTGCGACTAAGACATAAAATAAATCCATTTTTGGGTACTGAGGTGCTATTTTTTCTTATTAGATTGGAATATAGCACATACTAAACACAATATCGTGTCAGCTAGCAGTAAGTGAAGAAGGAAAACCGATCATACCTCGATATTTTGTTGTGTTTACAAATATACCTTGGTCATCCAATTTGATAGATGAACTCTTTGGAGTGTTCATTAGCTTCAATTATTTCATTTTGAACTCCATTCTTTCTTATTGAGAATAGAGCTTGTTCCCCGGTCATGTGCTCAAACATCCACAACCCAAAGACTATTTGCTCTTTATTTTCCTACAAAATAATTTAGTTTTTGTTCTTTGGTACCCATACAAGTTTGGGTCCTTGATTGTTAGTATTTGTAGACTTTGGAATCCACTCGTATTTGCTTTCAATATGAAACATCTTTTTGATTGAACAATTAAAATTCACATATCCATTTTTATTGCAAAAATTACATGTGATATTTGTAAGAGAAGAGGTAGAGGCTTTAACAAAGAAATTTCTAAGAGGTGACATGATCAATATATAAAAATTATAAGATTCATATGAAGTTATAAGCATTCAAATACAAATTGTTGAAACTGGCTGAAGATCGCGTGTCAATTGAGTAAGTGAACGAACGGTTAAGGAGGTTGCTCATTAAAATATTTTGGGATCTTAGGGAAAGTGAAATGAGGTATAAGCATATTAAATTAGGTGAGGAATAAATGGATTGTGCCTACAAAGTTTTAAGTACTAAATCAAATTTTAATACAAGAGGTCACCTCATGCTTGTTGATTGTCTTTGTAATACTCAATTTCTTCACTCCTAAGCCTTCTCTATGTCCCAAGACTCTTTAGGGCTTCACATGTATCTCCTAAGTTACACATAACACCTCCAAGGATAAGGGAAAACCTAGATTTTTACTACAAGAAGACAACTACTGCTTAGGACGGCACATGCTTGGTGATTTGTCTTATTAACATCCAATTCCTTCAAACCTAAGGCCTCTCTCAAGTCTTCTAATGCTTTAGTACTTCATATAGGATAGTTATGTATCTTATAAGTCACATATATGCTTAACAAACATCATGCTTGTAACACATGGCTGCACACAACAATTTTCTTATTCCTTAAGCAATGATCATGACCCCAGTTTTTTAAGACTCTATGTATACCTCATAAAAAAGAGATATATACTCCTCCAACTTACCTTCATTTTATTCCAAGTGAGAGAGAAAACTACAGGAAACAAAGAAGAAGAAGAAGGAAACAAGACGTTGGGAAATGAATTTTTGAGTAGGTAATTGTGTCGTGGTTTGAGGTTTTTCCTTATTACTTTTCAGTGTTTTATAACCTCTTGAACTTTCTTGAGATTATGTTGGGGTAGTGTTAATGATTTTAGGATAACAAAAAGGGATAATTGGTTGCAATAACCTGAGTCAACATGGAAAGAAATTAATAGCTTATGGATTTTAATAATACAGCTGTAAATTTGATATAATACTTTATTTGTCTATATATCACCTTGAATGTTATTATATAAGAGTTGTAGGAATGGAAATAAGTTTGAGTAATACAATGTAAATTTTATGTAATACTTTGAGGTGAATGTATATGTATCACTTTGAATGTTCTTATATAAGAGTTATAGGTATGGAAAAAGGGACTTAACTTGAGGCTCAAAATCATGTACTTGTGGTGAATTCATGATATGATTACCATCATATATATGATATAGAAGTGTGGTAAAGTTTGGTAATGAATGGATGTAGTTAGGGGTGTGAAAAGAGGTTGACAAATTAACTTGACAATGATAGATGTTAAGATTTGGGGGTCCATCTTAAATGGTCAACCTTATTAAGAGGAACTCAATCCTTTATAAATTGGTTTATGTTTACATCTTTATTCGATATGAGATTCTATCCCTTAGCATGCCCCCGCAAGATGGTGGCTCGTTTGAGTAGAGCAATCTTGAAATCCATATTCATTTTTGGAGTCTTAACCGGATCGAATTTTTCGTTAGAGTTTAATGGGCTCTGATACCATGTTAAGATTTGGGGGTCCATCTTAAAAGGTCAACCTTATTAAGAGGAGTAACCCAATCTTATAAGTTGGTTTATTTTTATATCTTTAATCAATGTGGGATTCTATCCCTTAACAATAAAAAACATGAAAGCAGATTTTGTCTATTTTCATACTTAACTTAGTTTCAAACTTTACATGTTCACTAGTCATCACTAAAGATTGGAAAATTGATTTTAATGTGTTAGGTAGTTAGCAACAAGTAGATGACATTGACATTCATAACTGAAGTAAAAAAAAAATAGCGAGATTTATGGGACTATTTTGGACTACGGTTAGTAACTTGAAATGATAATATCATCTAAATTATTTTGGGATGAACGGTCATAGTGGGGGATTGTGTATGTGTGTGTGTGTGTGTGTTAAAGTTATCAAATTGAGGATCGTGTTTAATACTAAATGGCAATACATTCTTTTCAGGTATAAGTGAGAAAGAGACTACACCTATACCCCGTAGAAAGCACTTGTTGTATGAAGGCGAAAGGTAAGTAAAAATTCATTTACAACTACGCTGCAAGAATAGTTGTGAAATATTTTCTATATAATATTGCCGTAACATTTATATAACCTTGATAAGTCTAGTTGTATGTCATATGTTGATTATGGTGATTGAGCATGTGAATTCGAAATGCATTTATTGAGTATGCCATTCACGAGCATTTTCACTTGCATGCACGACATATGTCCACCATTCAAAATCTAGCATGAACGACATAATTGGAAAAAAAATAAGTTTATCTTATAAAATGTTATATTAACCACTACTAGTGCATCGATGAATGTAAGGCATGCTTATGTGATATGTTTTGGCATCGCAGGTAAGACTTCCTAGGTGATTGCAAGGTTAGATAGGGAACATGCATTTGGTGGTCACGAAAGGTTGCCCAATGAAAAGTGAAGTTTTCAAATGAAACTATTTCAATCTTACTTTGATGAGTATGTGAATATGATATTTCACTAACATAATAGTTTCATAGGAATTGGCATATACACATATTCATATTCATGACATGCATGATTTTTGCTTACTGAGCATTAACTTACTTAGTTCTTGTATTGTAGCAAGCATAAAACTACAATGAAGGCATGGCTGGCTGTGAAACTTTCATGGGATTCCTATGATCGATGTACATGGACGATGACCTATAGGGTGATTTTGTGGTCAGTTGTTTTGGTCCTACAATACTTTGTATACTTTTTGGGAATCCTAGATTGTATATAACTTTTGAAATAGTATGGTGAATATTATTGTAATCTCAAATTAAATATGTTGGTAATCTCGAGTTATAATTTTTATCTTATACTAGTTTTTGCACAATGCACGGATTGTGTATTTTGAAGGTAATATTAGCATATTGAATGCTAATAATTGATGGGAGCTTGTATTACAAAATTTTAATAAACACATTTGTATAAAAGAAATAATGTTTGGTAAAGATGTAAGGGACAATTCAAAATTTGAACAAAGAGGAAGCAGTAATTTACAAGATGGAATACTATTATTTACTTGAAAATGATAATTTCATCAAGTTTCTTCTTTCCTCAACCGACATAGAAGTTAAGCAAAAGCTCCCTGCAATTGAAATAAAAACACAGAAATAGGTAGCAATACTTAGACAGAAAAACAAAATTAATCAAACGAGATTGGTATCACTAGTGAGATTATATATTGTCACAGTCGTGCGTGATAAAGACTAATTTATGGACCATCATGACAATGCCCTAAAAGAGCATGCATAATACACATGTAATCAAAAAGAGAAATGCCCACAATATATGCCTCAAAAACAGGCGTCAAAACTTGCTCAAAAGCATCAAGAGAATGTTGATAATGCAATTTTTCATTTACTCAAGAAACTTACGGTGGTATATATGTATGAGAAAATTTATGTTTACCGTCACTGAGAGCTATTTTCTCAAGAAGACAATAGCACCATTGTGAATGAATGAAATACATAGCGTATGAAGAAGAGTCTGGATTCATGTGCACTAATTAAACTATTGGATAACTATTAGATATTCCCTGATAACTAACCAAAAAATGAAGGAAAATAAGTTGTAGGTGAATTGACCTAAATTTTTGATCAAATGAAATACTTTGGATTTAGCCATATCAAAAACAACACGTAATCATTTTTACTCAAAAGAAAGGTAAAGAACAAATTTCACATAAACACTAAGGTTAAGTATTGATAAAAATCAAGCAGCTGTCTTTATCAACTAGATAATGACATGGTTCTAGAAGCTCGGGAAAATACCATATATGCTATTGGCTGTTGCTGGTGAAGCTGAAAGTAACCTATCAAAGTAGTCCCTCATGTGATGCATGTCCTGACTGAAAGATAATTTCATTATGCATCCAAATTACAACCAGGTTATATAACACAAACTAATTTATTTGAAGTAGTACTATATGAAATATTCTGTAGAAATACCTTTATGTACTATTTTTTGTGTTTGTAGGTCTTGATAATGTTGAAATCCAACTGTTCTTATCTGAACATGCAATTCCAACTGACAGAATTCTGATTATCCATTAGTAATAGGACGAACGGGGATGTAGAAAATATTCATTATAACAAATATCTACTACAATCTTCCGTCTGTATATAGTCATTATGTCTGATGAAACTGATTCTATTGAATATCGTACAACTCTATGTCTTTTGAGTAACAAAATTGCACAATTTAGCCTGTAGAAGAAATAGTTTTATGTGAAACTAAATTAGTTCCATAAATGTAAAATTAAATTAAACAGAAAATTAAATATTATAGTAAATAGTAAACTGTTTGAATACCCACCCATTGTTTGCACAAGGTAAGTAAGGTATGATGTCTAACTCCATCTGTTTGTTTCTATGTTTCCTTAAATCCGGTCTGTGAGAGGAAAAAGCTGAAGACATCAATAATGTTTGGACTAAACTGAATACTGCATTTGAATATGTCCTGACTTCTTTTGGTGTGTGAACAATGTGGTTGCAATCATATATCTGGATTATTCATTCACGGAAATCAATAAGAAAAAGATACCAAATGTTGCCTATATATGAACATGGATTTAATAGATAAATGCATCATATCCATGGGGAACTAGAAATTGGCAATTTTCCATTAATGTACTCTTCTAAGATAGTTAGATCCAGAGATCCACTAGCATTTCCTCGTCGTTTGTTTATTTTCCACATTATTTGGCGAGTACATTCATTTTCAAATATGAAGTCGAGAATTGCATGCTTTTTAGAAACAAGTGTGAAACCATCATTAATCAGTCGCCTCAATAACCTTAACTCCAGGTCAATATTCTGATAGAATAAATAGATGTAAATTAGATATATTAAGCCCCTGTTTGGTACAAATTAAAATTTTCATTTTTATTCTTCTACTCATTTTCAACCACACATCTTTCAATAAAATAATATTTTTCATCACATCAATAACTTTTCCTTCTTTTTCAACCACACATTTTCCATCAATCTACTATTCCACAATATATTCTTCCAAAATAATGTAGCTCAAACACACCATAAGTATGGAATGAAATTGATTATGATTACTAAACTTTACTAACTGCAACATTCATATCTTTAGTTGTATCCATTATAGTTTTTAACATGTCTCTTCCGTAGAGATTTTCAGCTTCATCTTCCTAATATGCGTATAAGATAATTGAAACTAGTGTTAAATAAATCAAATGAAAATTATAATATTCAACTATTGTGTAGCTCCATAAGATAGTCTTTTAAAGGATAACATGTGGATGACGATGAAGACTGTATCTTTTTCCCTTTAGTTTTATTTTCTTTTGTCAACTTTTCAACACGTTGAATTTGTTGAGATGTTGAGGGGTGCTTTGGTTCCGTACCACGAATTGGAATCCTATAGACGGGAACATCTTGTTGTAGAAAAGCTATAACGGCTTCCAGTCAGATAGTTTGTTCAATATATTTTTATTTTGTTCATCAATATAAGAATTCACTGAAGTTAAACTGGTATCCACATAAGATTGCGTGCTTTGGTAGTGATCTTCTTAATATTTTTGCTGCTGTTGGAAAAATTATTTTTGGTTCTCAAGAATTGTCTGGTAGTGGGCCTCTTGTTTTTGTAATTCCTCAACTGTTCGTGTGTTAAGCAAATTGTTGCACAAACCTGAACTATCCACATAAGATTGCATGCCAGATTGCATGTGCTGATAGTGATCTTGTTGCCATTTTTTATGTTGTTCAAATAATTTTTTTTGGATACCAGTTTAACTTCAGTGAATTCTTATATTGCCAGATACATCTAACACTATATGATATTTATATATGTTCAGCATCTCTTCCATTTCTTCTTTAGTTACATAGCTGGAGCTAACAGAAGTACAACTAGGCCCAACTCCAACTAAAGTATATGTCCTTGAAGTATTGAAGTACCAGGAATAGTCGTTTGTTGTACATGCTATTAGTGTTACGTGGGATTTGCTGTGGCACATTGTTGAATTCTCCGTTGACAATGCCATCTAATATACTATGTTGGTTGTCTAGTGGCAGTGAAAGAGTCATGTATCACAGTGTTTGTAATTCTTCTATAGGTTGTAACACTGAAAGTACTTGGATTTGTAATCATAATGTAATGAAATATTGGAACGATTTATTCTGAATTTCTTTTTAAAAAGAATAAAGAAATATAATTAAATGCATAATGTAATAAACAAACATAATTAAATAATTAAATTTACACGTAATTCTGGATTTATATTTAAAAAATAAATCATACTCTTGGGTAGCCAAAAATTGCTTAACGATTTTCTCGGTCAATATTTTATTTGGCTTCCATTTGTGCATTCGTGAACTTTGTAATGTTTTATATCTACGGCATCTAAAATTTTGTCCAATTTCTGAAAATGCTTCGTATATCCAATATTGCAACATAATTGAAAATAAATAATAGATATATACAATTTATTTCTTATACCAATAAACTGTAGGTAGGTGAAGAATAAAAGAATAGAAGAAAAAAACCTAGAATGCAAGTGGATAACCATATAATGAATGCTTACAATCATTTTGCTCATTTTGTTGAATCCTTTGTACTCGTTCAAGTTGTGATTCTTGCAGTGAGTTTAACAAAAGAAAATATGCCTTACGGCCACATGGATAAACAAGAAAGTCGTCAAGGTGCTCAACTTTGCTGAGAGTTCTATAACAAATGAATCTTCTAGTTGGTTTCAAAACAAATTCTATGAACATAACTAGTCCCAGTTTAAATTTATCATCTTGATCTTCACATATGTGGAATGTTTCAAAACGCATTCTCATAGTAATTCTTTTTGTACCATTAAAGTACTGATTTTTAAGTTGATCATTATTAAACTCAAGATTGATATATACTTCATGGCAAGGTAATCCAGTGATGAGACAAGATTCTTGCATGCCAAACCGGGCTGACTAAAGTGATGATGACACCTATATTCGAGTCCATTACATAATAATTAGGATTAAATTCAATAGATAAGTTCAAAAGAGAACAAAATTTTGTGATGTCGAGAAGGTTTTCTAGTTGTTTTGTATTCTGAATTTTTTAGTTCTTATGGTTGAAATGCTAACTAAATGTAATGAAATACAATATTTTTAGTACATTACAATAAATAATAATATGAATATAGTTATATTGTCTTTTATTTATTTATTAAAAAGTGTGTAAATTTCGAAGGTAAATAAAGTACAAAATGTAATAGATAGATTGCAGAAGTGTTCTTTTACTAAAGTACATATGTTGATATATATTGGCAGTAAATATTTATGGATTACAGTGGCAGGTCACAATGTTCACATTCTAAAGATAAAGAAAAAAAAAACAAAAAACAAAACAAAACAGATGTAGAAGATAATTTTTCAAACGTAGAAAGAAACAGCAATAACACAACTTAGAGGATTTATTACAACGTTTAAATATTCCCAAAACTGTAAGTCTTGGTGAAAAAATCGCCACAATTTGAAGCACAACTAGAATGAACTGTAAAAAATCGCCACAATAGGGAACAAATTGCTAGATTTTAAGCTTAGTCGGAAAAGAGAACAAATTTTCCACAATTTCTGATGGATGTTCCGTAGATTTTAAGAATTGTTTCCATATTTAGAAAGAAACAGAAAAATGAAAGGCCCCAAATAAATATTCTACAAATGCACGCAAGTACTATTTATATCATCTGGATTTTTATACGAAGAAGAGAAATATGTTATAGAGTTCAAAGTTATTTAATGTTTTTGATAATAAAAAAGTTAACATTGACATTATATGTACTTTGGTAATGTTAAATTAGGTACATGTATAGCAGTGTAGTATTTGGAAACTGTTTTTTATGTAATTGTTCACAATAGACATTGTTGGTGTGATTTTCCTGCTGAGAAAAGGTAATATATTGAGGAGAGAAGTGAATTATATAAGATAATCGAACAATTTAAAGTTATCGAATGTTTACTTAAGGAGCAAGGGAAAATAAAAAAATGGACTAAATAATGCACAGTTGAACAAATAACGGGAATAAAAAAGTTTCATAGATCATTAGTAGCAACTGTACAAGCAGTTGTGTTTGCATATTCTAGAACGAATATGGATCCAAAATATCTAAAGCAACCCATTCTTTGGAAAACAAGAGCCATTGGTGTTTGGTGTAGTTCTAATTATAGATTGGGAGATGACTTGCATAGGCACCCAAGGATGCTTTTTTCAAAAAATATATAAAAGATGTACTATACTGCCTATCGGTACAAAAATAATGTAAATGTTTTTATCATTCATGTTTTTTTCAAATTCGGAATATTGGCGTGGTCGTCGGAGGCTTTTGTACTCCTTTTTTTTTGGCTTAGACTCTTCTTCAGTGTTTTTAGCTAGCGTTCTCTGTCTTTTTGTAGAAGGTGTAGTGATTTCTTTCATGCATGTGGAAATTTCAGCATCTGTGTTGTGCATCTTGTGTTTGTTATGTCTGAGCTGGTGTTCATTTGAATTGAATCCTTTACATCACTGCTAATAGTTGAAGGATTTACTTCAGTCATTATACTTGAGGAATCCACATCAGCAATTGATGTTACAGGGTTGAAAACAAAGATGAAATCATAACGGTACTCAGGTGGATCCTATTTCTTTTGGCTGGTTTTTAGATAAAATAACAACTTTGTTTGACTATTGGTTTGGGTAAGATTGTTCACCACTGTAACTGGGTTTTGTGACAGTTATAATATATCTCGTTATAGTATATCTGTGTGTGTGGGAAAAATTATTCTTAAAGAATGTTAGTATTTGGGATTTAGCTATTGGAAATGTTCCATTATTATATTGGCATTGGTTTCCAATAAGGACTCTGCCAGCTCACCGATGATACTTGCATCCAACTGTCCAGTTCTGTCTTTGAGCTTAACAAAAGCATAAGCTGTGGAGATAAAATTGGTTTGAATTATGTATGGTGTATTGTTTAAACGAAATATTAGTGTTAGTAGATATGTTAATATATGTTTAAAGAGGTTCAACTTTTGCATGCTCGTACTTGCAGAAACGACATTTATGAATTTATCCTAAGTCTTCGGTTGATGTTTTCTTGCAGTTAGTGCAAGACATATACCAAAATCTTTGATGTGTTGTAATAATTCTCCAACGGGCTTTGGTCCAACAAAATTGTGTCTGTTGAAAAAATGTATGCGTTATTAAATTATGAATATAGGCAAGAATAAAAGGTGTTAGGTGGGTTCATAATGATTAGTGTAAAAATATAGTGAAAATTGAAGTATGCTATGTATATTCAATAAAGGAATTTAGAGAAGACCCCCTAAATAGACTCCTAGTAATTCAGTGATTGATGTGAATTTGTTGTCTGCAAGGGGGCGACAGCCTTGGTGGGCTTACGAAACAAACGGGTTCCCTTCTGTGAGTTGGTCGAGGTTTTCCTTGTTTGTGTTACCACCTTGTGAAAAAGAATTATACAATTACATATAGAACACAAAATATAGCATTTCATTTTTTAGTAGAAAGTGAGAAAGTTAAAAAGTGTTTTAAGTATACCACTCTCTGTAATCTGTCACAACCAATAATTGAACATTAATAAAGATATTGCTGCCGGCTTTAGTAGAGAGTGTAATGCCTGTGGAAGAAAGAAAAGTAATAATAATAATTATGTCTCTGTTTTTTTTTTTTTTGTTGTTAATATTATTTTAAATGGAAGCGTATTTTGAGATTGGAGTTACCATTGAAAGAAGAAGCTTTAAGATTTATAGCCCATATCACAGGTTTTGTTTGTAGGTTTTGAACAATGGCAATGCACTCCCCTTCAACAAAAGTGTACCATAGAGTTACCATCACTGTCTGAAAATGAGTCTGGATAATCCTTTTTTGCCGAACCTCTATAGTAATGCCAATAACATCTACAACAAGAACACGAAAATTCCATCTGTCATGTATTTTGTATGTATTAAATTTTAGTACAAACAAAATAATTATGAAACATTGCATGGAAGTACTTGTTGTAAAGTGTGTATGGTAGAATCCTTACTTATGGTCTTGTTTCTGTCCATAATGATGTTCTAGTACATAAAATGGAGGGAGTTTGTATTTGGAAAACAAGAAGTCTTAAGTTATTCTCATTGAATTATCTTTGACCGTTGCATTTGAGATTATATATGTCTTTACAAGTGTCGGCTGGTCAGTAAAGGTTGTAATATTAGCATCATACAATGTAGCTGTAAGTCTATTACCCTGTTCAATGTTAGAAAGAGATGAATATTAGTATGTAGTTACTTGCAAGTCCATGAAGAGTTACAAGCAGTTTTTGGCGCTTGTTTTCCTAGAACAATAAGCTTTGCAGACCAGTTCGTCTTTGATGTAGTAATTTGTGGGATAAGCTTGTAAGTTGCAGCCATTTTTGATGTGTCACTTGCAAGAAAATTTAAGTATAAAAAGTTGCGGTTATGAATATAAAATTGTAGCTGTATTTATATTAGGGAAATGTAATGAAGTCGTTAACGTAAAAGATGAAAAAAAAAAAGAGTTGTAGAATGGAGATGTAAAAAATTACCAATAGCAAATTGAAGATTTCAGAAGTGTTGGTAGGTGTAAGTGATAATTGTAAAACGTGTGGTTGCAGATCTGAAAATGGAAGTATCAAGTGTAGCTATTTACAGAAGATTTATAGAGGAAGCCTATTTAAATATACATATTTTGACTTTTCAATATTTATTTGAGTGTTCAGAATTTTGAAGTGTTGGTAATTGGAAATGATTGTTCCATTATTGTATTGGCATTGGTTTCCAATAAGGCCGCTGCCACCTCACCGATGATGCTTGCATCCAACTGTCCAGTTTTGTCTTCGAGCCGAACAAAAACGTTAGCTCTGGAGATAAAATTGGTTTGAAATAGGTGTGGTGTATTGTTTAAACAAAGTATTAGCGTTAGTAGATATGTAAATATATGTTTAAAGGTTCAATCTACCAGGGTTCAACTCTTGCATGCTCGTACTTGCGGAAACGACATTTATGAATTTGTCCTAAGTCTGCAGTTGATATTTTCTTGCATTTAGTGAAAGGCATATACCAAAATCTCTGATGTGTTGTAATAATTCTCCAACGGGCCTTGATCCAATAAAATTTTATCTGTTCAAAAAATGTATGTGTTATTAAATCAAGAATATAGGCAAGAATAAAAGGTGTTTGGTAGGTTCATAATGATTAGTGTAAAATATAGTGAAAGTGTACGTATGCTATGTATATTCAATAAAGGAATTTAGAGAAGACCGCTAAATTGACTCCCAATAATTTAGTAATTGATGTGAATTTGTTGTTTGCACGAGGCGATAACTTTGGTGGGCTGACAGGAACAAATGGGTTCTCTTCTGTGAGTTGGTCAAGGTTTTCCTTGTTTGTTAGCACCATGCGAAAAAGAATTCATTTTTTAGTAGAAAGGGGGAAAGTTTAAAGTGTTTTAATTATGTTTTAATACCACTATTTGTAGTCTGTCACAGCCAGTAATTCAGCATTAATAAAGATATTGCTGTTGGTTTTAGTAGATAGTGTAATGCTTGTGGAAGAAAGAAAAGTAATAATAATCATTATGTCTCTGGTTTTTTTTTTTGGTTTTATTAATATTATTTTAAATGAAAGCGTATTTTGAGATTGGAGTTACCATAAAAAGAAGAAACTTCAAGATTTATAGCCCATATCACATATTTTGTTGGTAGGCTTTGAACAATGCCAATGCACTCACTTTCAACAAAAATGTCACATAGAGTTAACATCACCGTCTGAAATGTTTTATCTATTAATATGACATCTTGAAGATTGACTTTGGTACAAAAATGAGTTTGGATAATCCATTTTTGTCGAACCTCTATAGCAATGCTAATAACATATGCAACAAGAACACGAGAATTCCATCTGTCATGTATTTTGTATGTATTAGATGTTAGTACAAATAAAATAATTATGGAACATTGCATGGAAGTACTTATTGTAAAGTTTGTATGGTAGAATCCTTACTTATGTTTGTGTTTTTGTCCATATGATGTTCTAGTGCATGCTCTTCAACATTTTTTCTTCCCGTTATATTCCAAATCTTCTTTTCAGGTGTACTTTTAAATTCACTTTTGTTATCTTTGACCTTTGCATTTGTGATTATATATGTCTTTTCAAGAGCCAGTTAGTGAGTAAAGGCTGTCATATTAGCATTATACATTGTAGCTGTAACTCTATTACCCTATTCAATGTTAGAAAGAGATGAATATGTGAATAGGAAATATAGTTACAATAAAAACAGGAGAATTCTTATAATTATTAGTATGTAGTTACCTGCAAGTCCATGAAGATAAAATTTTGATGTCGAGCTGTAGAGTTACGTGCAGTTTTTGGCGCCTGTTTTCCTGCAACAATAAGCTTCGCAGACCAGTTCGTCTCTGATGTAGTAATTTGTGGGATAAGCTTGTAAGTTGCAGCCATTTTTGATATCTGTCACTTGTAAGAAAATTAAGCTAAAGTATAAAACGTTGTGGTTAACAATATAAAATTATAACTGTATTTATATTAGGGAAATTTAATGAAGTTGTTAATGTAAAAGATGAAGAAAAGAGTTGTAGAATGGAGATGTAGCAAATTGAAGTCAGAACTTTAGAAGTGTTGGTAGGTGAAGTGATAATTGTAATATGTTTGCGTGGTTGCAGAACTAAAAAATGAAGTATTGAGTGTAGCTATTTATAGAATATTTATAGAGGAAGCCTATTTGAATATACATATTTTAACTTTTCAATATTTACTTGAGTGTTAAGAAGAATTAAAGTACAATTGGCCACGTGTCAATTCTAAAATATCTATTGTCTAAAGTATGTAAAAAATTGTTATAAAATTGTTTTGCTTTTTCCTACAAATGGAAGATTTTATACTGTTTACCATGTCATAGTGCTTACTACCAATGTATGTAAATGTTACCTGGAAAAAATTCTAAGGAGTGGTTTTTCAAGATTCATTTTTTTCCTTCAGAACACGGGAATATGTGAGAATGTGGTTGTTGGTGCATTTGTGAAACAAATAAATGTATGTAGTAGGATATGTTAGTGAGTAATAAAATTTGTAAATGAATGAGATGATTTTAAGTACAAATACCTTGTATATATTGCTCATCATAGTTTTGCAGTTCATATGCAGTGTGTATTACTAATGAAATATTTTTTTCAAATCAATCTCTATTAATCCAATCAGCAAATAGAATTGAAGAGATATAAATTGTAAGAACTTCAGTTGTGATTTTTAAATGAAACCATTCTGAATACAGTAAAACTGTATGTATAGACCCAAAGGGAAAAATGACATGAAAAAAGTATTGTGAAATAAAAAAAACGAAGTTAGTTTTTCATAGTAGAAGTTGAAAGTGTTTACAAAATAAGTAGATATAGTAAAAGTTGAAAATTATTGTACCTGTTGTTACTACTTATGTACATCTAAATCCATGAGGACACATTTTGGTATCTGTTAGTGAAATTATGAGTAATCTTTGGTGATTGTTTTCCAATGATGACTATTTTTGTAGACCAATTAGTCTCTGAAGTTACAATCTGTAGGATAAATTTATAGATTGCAGCCATGTTTTATATCTGTGATTGAAAAGAACAATAAGTAAAAATGAAGACAGTTGAAGGTATGACTCTAATATTCGAAATTTAATATTATAGAAGAAATGTAAGGATATTGATAATAATGTGAAAGAGAAAGGAGGAATTTTAACTCGAAAATGTAAGAATTACCAGTAATGAACGGGATATAGAGTCTTTGAAGCGTTGGTAATTGGAAATGAGAAATGTAATATGTGTTTTCTGTTTGCATATTTCAACTTGAAGTATAAAGTTAGGGTATTTATAGAATACTTAGGACAAACAATTTGAGTGTACATGGGATAAAGTTAAAAGTACTAATGTGACCATGTGAGTTGAACTATGATGGAAGGATTGTAAAACGAGAATTATATGTATGGGACGAAGTGCTGTGAATGTGGTTTTGTTTTTATGAGGAATGCAACTTCTTTTCTTGTTGCTTATTTATATCATATATTTTAGTATAAATTTTTTAAATATTATTGTTTGTAAGTGCTAATTCAACATAATTGCGTGTATAAAGATTGTTCTATAATTTTCTATTTGGTTTCAAAAGTAGAAGTTGAAGTTTATGTAATTTGAGAAGAAGGGTCACATGAATAGGAGTGAATAATTTTCGAAAATTAATATGATTTTTAAACGAATGTGGTAATTTGAATTGCAAGTACTTATAATCTCAATCAAATTTTCTGATTTTTCACATAATAGTTACTTGTTGTACTACTTTTCTGCATTGAAGAAAACAAAAGTATTAAATTAGTGAAAATTGAAATTGTATTACTTTGTTTAAAATGTTATGAGGTTACAATTTAATTAAGTAGAAAATTAAGTAAAAGAACGAAATTTACAATTGCTTATGTATTTTACCTATTTTAAGTATACACTCATGTCATAGAAGGCTTTAACAAGGTGAAAATGTTTAATTTATAGTTAAAATGGATGAGAACGACGCTTGTTAATGTAAAAAAAAAAAAATTGGTAATTTTAAAAATACAAGAGAAGTTGGAATATTTTTGTATATTTATTAACTCACAAAAATGTGTTTCTAGTTTAAGAGGAATTATGGTGGTAAGATATGATGAAAATCTGAAGACGAGTACATATAGTTAATAAATTTTTCATAAAAGAAAGAAGTAATTAATATAATAGGATTTTACAATTTATTTAACGTTATGAAGATGTTATGATGAAGAAACATTGTCAACTTAATAGGATTTTATAAGTTAGTTAAGTAACATTTGAATTGATATACAGTTGTGTGCATTAAACTTATGTGGATTAAAATGGGAAGAAGATCAAGGGAATTGAACTAAACAATAATATTGCACTTAACAATAAGCTCAATTAACAAATTAATTATGGTGGCAAACTTTTAAGTATCAAATCATTATTAAATGAGTTACGAAGTTCAAGTGTGATGGAAGGATTATATATAAAGTTAAAAGTATTAATGGCCATGTGTCAGTTCAAAAATACCTACTGTGAGAAGGAAAGTTATCATTTGGTAGAAAATTTCTGGTATTAAATATAAAGTTATAAAGCAAGAATTATATGTACGGGATGAAGTGTTGTGGTGGAAGGATTATAAAGTTAAAAGTACTAATGTGGCCATGTGTTAGTCCAAAAATATCTATTGTGAGAAGGAAAGTTATCATTTGGTAGAAAATATCTATTATTAAATATGTATAAGATTGTAAATCAAGAATTATATGTATGGAATGAAGTGTTGTGAAGATGGTTTTGTTTTTAGCGGGAATGGAACTTCTTTTCTTGTTGTTTATTTATATCCTATATTTTAATATAAAAGTTTTAAATATTAATGTCTGTAAGTGCTAATTCTGAACTGCGAATTTTGAAAATTAATATGATTTGTAAACGAATGTGGTTTTTTGTAATCTCTATCAAATTTTCTGATTTTGTATTATTTGTTGTACTACTTTTAGGCATTAAAGAAAACAAATGTATTAAATTTGTGAAAATTGAAATTGTATTTACTTTGTTTAAAATGTAGCAAAATGTTACAAGGTTATACAGTTTAATTAAGTAGAAGAATGAAATTTAGGTATTTTACCTATTTTAAGCAGCCACTAGGTTTTAACATAGTGAAAATGTTCAATTTATAGCTAAAACGATAAGAACGAAGCTTTTTAATGTAAAATAAATTGGTAATTTTAACAATAAGAGAAGTTGGAATATCTTTTGTATATTTATGAAGCTACAAAAATTTGTTTGTAGTTTAAGAGTGGAATATCTTTTGTATATTTATGAAGTTACAAAAATGTGTGTGTAGTTTAAGATGAATTATGGTGGTAAGATATGATGAAGTGAAGAATGTGTTGGTGAAAATCTGAAGACAAGTACACTGCGTGGACTGATCTTTGCGCTACACGGAGACGTTACGGAGATACGCGAAGACCTCTGTGCTTCGAGGAGAATAATCTCCGTGAAGAGCGGATAGTGCTCTTTGCCCAGCATGGAGACTGCTCTTCGCGTAGCGCGGAGATCTACTCATAACGCAAAGAGCAGTCTTTCTAGGTGCTACGCAGAGAGAAGTTTGAGATGAGTGTTCAGATTAGGTGGACAACAGTGGTGGCGGCGATTTCTAAGGTTTTGGTAGGTTAGGAAATGGTATTGAATAATTGGCATATGAACGGTGAAATGGTCTTTCTAAAGGCTTACAAGTAGTATGTTGCTTTAAAGCATTTACTCAAACGTAAGAACAAAAAAGATATCAAAATATTTATAGCAACCTGTTGAACTCAGAAATGTGACTTCATGAAAGATGCTGAAGAAGTTTACAATGAAGCTTCTAGCCTCATTGGGTACATGTTGAGATCTCATCTTCATAATAGATGGCCAGAAAATTCCTATAGAAGCCTCAAAAGTACAGAAGCCAAAAAGCTAGAGACAACTCGAAAATGAGATGCCACCCCCTTCACCTTTGGTGGAAGGACCAAGAACTGAAATCAGATATTACGCCCTAATAGAGGGAGAAACACAATGAAATAATAGAAATCTGGACATACAATGGTCACAATTGGAAACATAACAGAGGCATACGAAATAACAAATACAATCTATGTGTAGTTCTCTAAATAAACAACTCCCAAGGGTTCCGCCAATATTGCAGATGACTCTTGAAAAATAAAAAATAAATAAAAAGAGTAAAGATCTGAACTTCATAAAATCATTAGTCTCCACAAAGAAAAAAGGAAAGAAAATTTGTAATATAAATAGCTGCACATTTGAATGTCGTCACCAAATGGTTTAGGGTTTAGAACAATACATAAATTTATAGGTACAGGATCACGGAGAGTGACTTACAAATGTTGAAACATTTTCAATTATAGTGGTAAAAGTAACAAGGGAAACATAAATCAAACAAATACTTCAAACATTTTTTAAACTAGGGGAATTCTATCTTTTCCCTGGCCACAACAACCAACATAATTGTCAGTTGAATCCCCTCAGGCAATTGGAAATGATCCTATTCATATATGTTCTTCTCTCTGTAGTTCCTATTGGTACTTGTTATGGGGTGAATTGCAGGGTCGTAATAGAAAGCAGTAATATTAAGATTTTTTTCGACAACCCAATAAATGTATGAACATTCCAATATAAGATTAGGATCATTTCTGCATTGTTTCCCTTACCTTAACTTTATAAGAGTTTGACATCAAACTGTATGAGGACATGAGCACAATAAGTTGGTATTGTTATTCTATATGTCAAATTTTAGCAAAGAAGCCTCTAATTCTAAGAAATTTTTTTCCAACATAAAAAAGGAGAACAAATATCTTTTCAAACTTTCACTTCCTTCACACAAACTCAAAAGAAGTAATAAAGATAAAGCAATTGAATAAACTATAACTTTTAGAATAGGAATCATCAAATTAAAATTGATTTTGACATCAGCATCAAGATAACCAATCAACTCTTAATTTTACGTTAAAGAATAATAAATATCTGAAAATGATCATATTTTTAGTTTCTTTTTTTGCGTTTGTTATCATCAACCAGGGAGTACAAAGGTAAAGAAGAACAAGAAAATTCATATAAGTGAACAAAACCCATATGGGATACGAAACAAAAGACTCTCTTAACTAGCAATTGGAAGAAAAATATGAATAAATACACACATATATGATAGAGATAGGAAGAAAGATTACAATATGAACAGGGGCTTTGATGTGCTTGACAGCAAAAGAATATTGGATCCTTTTAGGTTGGTTTTCTACATCAATGAAAAAAGTAAGACAACCAATTACAACAGAATAACATAAATAATACACAAAGTTACACATGTTTATGATGAGCACAATACCATTTGATATTAAACTATTGAAGCATTTTTTCTGCACCATCACATGTCAACTACTCAATAAAAAGTATAGTGTGTGAAAATTTCATCGTAAATGTGTTTTAAGTAAATATTTCGTCAACACATTCGTTTCTATGCACAAGAATAAAACAATTGTCCATGACATGTAAATAAATTTGTGTAACATTCATGTTCGAAAAGGGTGACTAAGATGTGTGAAAAAAAAATACTTACAAAAAAGTTATAGCTCTACATATGTATGAACGAAAGGATATCTTTGTAGACAACGTTTTTAGTACATGTACTATGCATATTTTCAATGCTCGGTGGTTTAAGTAAAACTTTTGAAGATTTGTTTGTTTTAACTCTTGACAATGCTACATAAAGTTGATCATGACAGAAAACTGGTTCTGGAAGATATAAACCAACGAATTCAAGTGT
>CAIGRB010000914.1:18357-32475 GCA_903798255.1 Fraxinus quadrangulata | reverse complement strand
CACAAGCGTATCCCCCTTCAATATCCAAATTTGTTGTCTCCTCTGCAACCATTCTTGTCAACCTTTCATTTTCATCTATATTAACATTGAATGACACTATTTCATAATCATTTATGTTTTTACCCAGTGATTCTAGAATAGAACTTATGTCTTCCAAAGCTTGTAATTCAGCAACATATGCAGATTTATTTTCATGTACGTAATCATCAATCATATAACTCTTAAATTTATTCTATAGTAGTTTTGGATGATTAGGGTTGCAGAGTATAAGAAGCGTAGCAAATAGACGTCTTAAAGAAATAGACATTTTATAAACAATAGCTTCAAATAGACATTCTTCACAATGATTGTCTCCACTTAACAAACCATGTAAAAGTGCTTCTTTTACTCCATTTGAAGTTCGTAAATAATGAAATGACGTTGGACCTCGAATATGATTGAGAAGTGCCCGTATAAAATATCGTTCTCCTTTAGAAGGATTTGCTAAAACAATTCGGCCATTGACAATATATTTCTTTCTGCGAGTCCAAATCTTCTTAGATGAATTCCAAACGAAATATGTTGGAAAATCTTGGTATAATAATGTACGAGCAAATTCATCTACTTCATTTACTCTAAAAAATTCTGTTAACATTGTTCGTCTTGTATCTTCATTTTCAATAATTGTAGTTAAATCATCTTCGTTTCTATATCGCACTTGTTGATGATTTAGAAGATGAAGTTGTAAAGAATAAACAGTTGTATGAATTTCTACTAAATTGAACTATAAAATTCTCCACATTGCCTCAAGTGGAGAAATCCACCTATCAGATTGATATACAGAAATTTCATCGATTGCTTTCATTGTTTCAGCTGGTGCAATTGAGAAATTAATCTTATCATGGCCTTTGTATACACATTTGTACAAATATTTTACAGTTTTAATAGAAGAACATACTTCAACATTAAAGTTGTAGTCAAAATTTTCACTCAAATAAGGATTGCACAGTACAACCCATCTGTTGTCTAATATATGACCACTAACTTTAATAGAAATATCTTTACGATGTTTATACAAAGAAATGAATTATCACGGAATATAGTAGTATTACAAATACCCTAGGGAATTTATTTTTGCAACCTTTAATTGCTTCCTATACATACATTTTTTTGGATTCAAGTCTCCACAAGGGCCATGCATATTATGTTTAACAATAACAAATTGAAGATAAGGACATTTGTTTTGGTCAGGAATTTCACAGCATACTATCTTATCAATATCTATTGTAGAACAAATTTTGTGGCCATATTTGAAAATCAACAATAAATGTGCATGTGGAAGACCTCTTTTCTGAAATTTAATAATATATATATATATGTGCACAATAACAGGACCCAAGATATTTTCTTTGTATAAATCATTTTTTAACTCATCTAATTTTGCTCTAAGTATACATGCAATTAGATGACCGATTTTGAATCTAATCATTGTGTTTTAGTTCTTATCTAATCTCTAACCGATTTGGATTACATGTTATAATAAAAAAAAATATCTGATTTTCCATAGTGATGTACAATATCCAATTCATATATCTCCTTAACATATCTCTAGGCCCACATATAAAAGACTGTGGTAAAATAAAATTTCTCCCTATTTTGCACCCACTTATCTCTCCATTTTGAACGCTATATACAATACCTCTGTGAAGTTCAGGTCGAACTTATTTCTGGTTGTTATGAAAGTAGTCTAAACTTGCAATTTCGATCTTAACATACATATCTATAACATATTGGTAAAGCAATCTACCACCGTGAAGCAAAATGAACTTACTGGAAGGCTTAATTTGCAATTTGTATGAATAATATTCTCGACAAGAAACCTGAGACTGTTGTTTCGTTCCAGTAAGCACTGTGAAAAGAAATTCGTCATTCATTACAACATTTACAGTGCAGAAGTTAGTAGAATATAAGATCAAATTTATTTGCAAACCTTGATTTTCTTTTTCAATAAATTCAGCCGTAGAGGTCACTATGTTAAGAAAAACAACAAATTCAGGAGAACGTTCAGGTTGAAAATAGGTGGTCCTCCTGCACCTCCCAATGCCTTCATGCCAACCAGATTCTCCGTATGGAAAAAGTAATAGATACTACAAAGGATCATAGCAACCGTAGTAATAATGAACTCTATGTGAATAGCCATAATGACCTTATATAGTAATGTCACAAATGCGAACATTAGCATTCTCATCATCTTCAACCGATACAGCAAATACTTGAGATGCTGTAGAAGTATTGAAAACTCTTTGATCAAGTTCTGGATCGCATCTTATGTGTATTTGATGGTCTTTAAAGTTAGTGATATCACTTAAAGATCTAAAGAATCTACTATAAGGATTCACCTTCAAGATTTCAATTGGAACAATCAAATTACAATGGACAAAGTTTTCAAAAATTTTCATATGATTTTGAAGTTCATTATCTATGTCATAAAAATATAACTATATATAACAAGACTTATTGTCCAGTGGGATAAGTTCATTTACATAATGGTATACTTGCCCTAGAACCCTAAGTGTGTATTTACCTTTGTATGCTTTGAAGAGATCATTGTCGTATTTAACACCGAATGAAGTGAAAGCAAAGTGATTATTATATCCCCTTGCAATCTTTATGAATTCCGTACATTTTAGTTTTTTGGACGTAAATAAGTTGTACAGTTCAGTTGGTAAATTAGGCACACAGAAATAAACTTTTCCATCAGAACAACAGAAGCCTTTACTTTCTCTATAAAATTTTCTCGCACCACAATGTCTACAGGTATCGCATGTCAGTGATACATATGTAGTCGTCGGTATGTTCAATACATTAAAACTACCTCGTAATGTAGAATTACAAATATCAAGCGTCTCTTGGTTTGAAGTAGAATCCTCAAAATCGTGATGCATTAGAGATTGCTGCATTTACACAACACTAGAATTATTATTTCCGGATGACATATGATTAGCTATTCTTTTGAGATGATCAGTGCAACCAATTCTAAGTCAATTTCGCCAATCCCTTTGCCTTTTGGTTTTGTTGTTGGTGATGGGACATTGTTTCGAAGTTTAGAGAACCAGTCACTCCATCCGAACACGTTTTCGAAACATCCATGAGAACAATAAGATAAATTATCGAATCGTTGAGGCCCAAGGTAACCAACATGAACTAAAAGAATTGAAGAAGGCTATTAGCACATATTATCATACGTCTGTGGGAACTAAAATTCCAAGTGAAATAAAGTTTCCCACATAAAATTGTTTGAAATATATTGTAAAAACATGATAACTAACATAGCATAAATTACATAAATTTCACAAACCTATAAACATCCAAACTGAAGAATAAGGAATTTTAGGGTAACCATTATGTTATTTACACATAGCTGAAATAAAAGTTGTATGATAACACGGAAGTAATTACTTACTATAATTACTATAATATATGAACACATAGAGCTCGAAGTTTTGAAGGAGATTTGTTATGGATTTCTTTCAACAATCGAGAGAGAATATGAAATCGACATACCTCAGGACGTCGTGTCTATGTATGTGGAAATTTTTACATCCTTTGGAAAACTTCTAGAAAAGTTCGATCGAGAAGACAATTAGCCGATTAACAGTAAATCGAAATAAACTAGAACAAATAGAAAGAAACTGATGAAGCTCTTACCGGCGGCACATATGAGAGTCTAAATTGCATGAGAAAAGCAAACAGCTTAGGAGAGAGTCCACTGCAGCTAGGGGGTTTGTGTTCAAAGAAGTTGGAATAAAATTAAGCTTAGAATTGGCTACCAATAGTAAATGGTTGCTGCCATTTTTTCTTTTTCCTTTGTTTAAGAGGAAAGCAAGTCAACAATTGTGGGTAGGAGAAAGTCCATATTACGCTTTTGTTGTAAAACTTCCTAAATGAATAGTGGAGGATGGATATATGGATAAGATAGGAATTTTAAAAAAGCTTCATAAATGAACAGTAAATGGTGGATTGCCTCTTTTAAGATAGTAGGGATATATATGTAGGTATAGTTGACTACGGGAAAGTGCACCTTTCTCTAGAGCCTTCGCCTCAATAGGTTTCTTAAAGTAGGTTTTTGCTAAGCCAATCTAGCTTCTCCCTAGCGTATTTTACACCACAAGAAGTAGGCTTCAGACCCACACTCAATATAGATGCCATGCCTGGCGTCAAATAGTACTTCTTAATATTGTTTTCTATTGAAAATGAGAAGTTAGAACATAGAAATATTTGAAATATACCGAGTATAAGAGCTTATGAATAGCACCTCTTAAAGCCACCAGGTTTCAGTCAACAAACATTTTGGGTCGGTCGATGAAGTATCCAAAGTCATGAGACTTAAGAGGATGTGTGTAAGTATCTTCCATTAGAGCCCACTCTACTTCAGAAAGTTCAAACCTGTCAATGGCTCATGTAAAAGAAAGTACATCAGTACCACATCAGACAAAATAAAAACTAAATCAAGGTCAAAAAACTCACTGGCTTCAAAGTGCTCTATCAAAATAGTAAGGGCATGAGCTTTATCACCCTCGTTGCCTGCCACCTCCTATTGGGTCAGAACTAGGACTCGTTCCAACCCTTTATTGATGATGGCAGAACCACTACAAATGGAGAGTGAGATCCCCAAAGGGTCATGTAGTACTATCCTTTGAACTCTCCCTTACCCAAAGCTCTAGGCTGTAAGATAGTCGAGAAGATGTGAGGGGACATATCCTTCCCAAGTAAAGTCGCCTTCTAAAAAAAGGGACACCAACTGGCTTCATTCATTTCGCAGAATTTGGGTTGGCGCTGGCAGCACGGTCTGAAGAATGGATAAAGAGGTATTCACTAACAGCTACACAATCCTGCCTTGGATAGTAGGCACACTCATGGGCTTCGGGTACTATGAACTATATGGTGTTGAGAACGTAGTATTTATCCTTAATTTTGTCTAAGCCTACTTTGGTTATCATTGAAGCAATCTTGGCATCCCCCGACCTGCCTCACAATATATTGGACACTCACACATAACCTAGTCACTTTGGCCAATTCTAATAGCCTCAGCTAGGTCATCAGTTCTATTAAAACTAGACATCCCCACCTTGACTGCTATAGGTCAGAGGTCTATTCTCCTATGACCCATATCCGAACCAAACATAAAAGCCATGAAATAAAAAAGAAAAATGTAGATGGACAAGATTTCATGGAAGGGAAAATTTACCTAGATGGTTAGAGAAGAAGGAGTAGCAAAAGAATTAGCCTTAAATCGTCGGAAGTACAACTAGTTGTCGAAAAATGCAAGGTTGCCGAGAGGTTTGAGTATTTACAAAAGTGAAAAAAAGAATGAAAATGCACAAAAGGATCATTTTATAGGAAGGTCAATTAGCTTCAGCCGTTAGATCTTAATCAGCTTCATCTAGAAATCTCATTTGCCAAAAAGATCTGAGGCGTTTGTAGTTCAAGTGGTTTAATCATAGATGCCAAGATTAAAGCATACATTACACACACAAGTGTACGTGTCACTTTGAAAAATCAAAAGACATATATCATTGCTCATTTAATGGAACAGTAGATGTGTGCATTGGAAGATGTTTCGCCTCAGCTGTCTTTACTTGAAAACAGCAAGCCATCAGATAACTGGCCCAACTTCAAGAACGTCTCTTTAACTAGGATTTGAAATGCGCCACAAGAGGTCCTAATATTCTAAATTCCAATTATGATATAAATATCTATACTTGCACTTGGGGGACTATTGTTTTATGTCAAAAAGAACTAAAATAGGTAGAATCCTCGCCACAACAAAGACGCGTCAGAATTTTGGTTCTTAAACAAAGTCTATGCATGACATAAATAATCATACATAAACTTGGCAGACTATTGTATGCCTCACCACAAAGCTCAAAAAGAAGCCCACGAGACATCCCAAGTGGCAACGAATCAGAAGCTCAACCAAAGGCCCATAATCCATGTCACCAAAAATGATAGAGCGAACATGCCTCAATCGAGGTGCCTCCTGTTGCAAGTCACTCAGGGGTACAAGCCACCGCTCTATCAAAGTACAATGTATGACGCCGAAGCCTATGATGTCAAAGTGGATATGAATCACAATGCATGAGTTCAAAGCCCGTATTGTTGGTGACCTCGCCACAGAGGAGCATCTTACGAAACTGATTGATGTGATCTCTTGCAGCAATCATAAGTATTCAGGCCAAAGCCCAAGATTGGCTACTTTTCCAACAAACATAAAATGTTGTAGGGCCTAGGACGTTTGGTATGATAACCTACAATGGGACACTTTGGCCATTACGATAAACCCATGTGCTGCTTCATCCAATGGCCATCACTCCAGCAATGCCATTATAAAAGCTCACAACTCGCACAAATTTAAAGGTAATGCTTTTTGAGAAGTAGTCACCCTAGAGCCTAGGTCTGATATTTAAAAAGTAGACTAATAAGTTGACCATTTATACATCTCTTGTAGTTAAATCAATCAATCGCAGGAAGATCTTGTACAAAAGATATCTTGGAAAGGGTGAAGTGGAAAGTGTTTTCCATCGGCAAAGAAGTTGATTTGCCTTGGATCACTCTGACTTCTACAATAGCTTACAGTACGATGGCTTAGGTCATGGAGGGTCAGAATCTGCACGACACTTCGGCGAGGTGGTGTATCACATCAGCTACGTCATGTAGGGCCTCACCTAAATTGATTGGGACAGTGAGGTGGAGTAGGCGATTGAGCTTGCTAGTTGGCTGCCACATGGGTGTGATCTAGAACCCCATTACAAAAGGAATAATAATAGCTCCCCAAATCCAGGTATGGATATTTATATAATACGTGGACTTTGGGTTGAGCAAGTCGTAAAACTAGTGGGCTAATCTATTGTTGAAGCGATGCTCTGGAACCTTCGTTTGATGAGGTGATTGCTTGTTTGATTTTATACTTTAACACAACACAATAGTCCCCCAAGTGCAAACATGTATATTTATATAATGCAAGAATTTTGAGTGTGAAAATGATATTTTGATACCTTGTAGAGCAGCTACGCAAGTGATATATTATAGAGGTGAGGTCCTAGAATGGAGGACGAGACTCTGAAAGATTGACAGCTTGATGAAGCTACGATGCAAAGGTGAGGTGATCTAAAAATTGAACGTTGCAGTAAAGCTTTTGATATGATGAGATATTTTTGGCATGTTTTCAAGAAAAAACCTATTGAGGCGCCACCTACTTTTTAGACATATGACTGTATAAAGTTGAGGCCATGTGATCGGACGTGCACTTAAGATGCACGCGTCATCAGCACATTGATCATGCTTGACATTTCATATTAACGAGTCGAATTATCTGATGAATAGACGGCCAGGATGAATATTAATTTGATCCAATGGCTGAGGTTTGTTGCCTCTGCCTCTATAAAGGACTTCTTTTCCCATTTGCAAATCTTTACTTTGCGAAAAGTTTTAAAAGCATACTATCACTCGGTCATTATAATTTCCTGCATGAGAAACATGGAATTTCAACGATGTTTGAAGAATTCTGGCGACTAATCCTAGAAATCATACTAGGTAATGATTTCGTAGTCACTCAACAATTTCTTCACATTTTTCTGCATTCAAAAGATTCTAAAAATGTCTAGGTTTGTGAGGTCTTCCGTTGGGGCTTAGAGAGGTGATATGGCCATAATTTCTTCTATTATTAGCATTCCTACTATACTCACCTCGAAAGATATTTCAAGGATGGTAAGGTAATATGAAAACATATGGAAGAGGCGTAAGAGACCAGTAGATACCTTGATTAAGTGGGGGCTTCTAATGTTCCTCTATGACCTTTGCTGAGATCTAGACTTAGGGAAACTTTAAAAGATTCATGATAGTGTAGGCCTCATTGTCCTAGAGCCTTACAAACGCGCTTGATACTCGAGGTTAGGTTGTAGCTGTGAGTGATGCTCTGCTGAAAACTGGCCTTAGTTTACATTTTCACCCTTTCTTCCACCTAGTCCTATGATTTTATGACCTAGTTCCAACCCAGTTGAGTTCAAACTCGTAGAGTCAATTGGTAGGGTCTTCGATGCTGTAGTACGAGGTGACCCTCGGCTATGATATTTCATTTAGTGACTTCCACTCTTTCTACATTCCCAAAGCCACTGGGAGAGGTGACAAGGTAAATGAGTGGTACTACTGATCTTCTGGGGCTCCCATACCCTATTTATGGTAGGGATGCTGACCTTCATCTAAGGATGGGAGGAATCTTAGCTTTGGATGTTCAGGAAATGGGACACCATTAAGGAAAATCCCTAGTACCTTTTCCCATTCCAACAACCTATTCCACTGCCATTGAGTTCCGTTCTACCGATCTGACGCTTTCTTGTTTACTCTTTTTCGTATACTTAGCCAATTTAGTGCTTTTTTTGGAGGAGTGGGATGTGATCTTCATCATCTACCAGTTGATCTAAAAAGAGCGTAGCTACTCAAAGCTAATCGAGAAAACATCCATTTCACCAAAAATGAAATCATGGATTCTCAAGGTATTTTCCAAGCTGTTAACTTGAGTAAATGTCAATTGCTTAAAGAATGGGTGTTAAAAATTTGTTTCTTGTTGAAACGTTTTGAAGAAGAGGTCTTTGAAACTCAGACCATTATCCGGTGAAGCATCATCGAAGTACGCACCATAAAGACCACCTCTACTACCTTAAAAAAGTGCAGTCCCAGAGGGCAACCAAGAGCTACCCATCGACGACGTGGAAGAAATTGACAATGAGGCAATCCATCATCTTAATAAGTAGCCAAAGAAGGCTGGGCTCCTATAACTCTTCATCTGGCCCCACCATAGCATAACTTGTCTCATGTTCCCTTCTCAAATTCCACTTAGGGTGAAAATTCTTTCTAAGTCAACTCCTCATAATCCTTTCGAATCTAGCAAAGAAAATCTAAAGTAGAATTTGCCTCCTCTCCGATCTGACAAGGTTGATATTTTTAAAGGAAAACATTGAAGAGCTCTATAGAGTTGACAATCATGTCTCTTTACGAGATCGTAACACTAGTAGCACTCCACTACAAGTATTGGATAGAGAGGAAGTAGAACCAGCTCTTATGAGGCCAATGACTTGTTGAAAGTGAATAATGCTTACATAGTGCGAGCCATAGGGGTTGACCGTACAACTTAAGCCTGCTTACATAGTGCGAGCCATAGGGGTTGACCGTACAACTTAAGCCTGCTCCAACATGTATAAAATAAGAATAAGAAGATTGTTGCTCATCTTGAGGCCTCTGCTAGTTTGGAAGATGGCCATGGTTGAGGCCGATGAGGTGAAGATGATGAGGATGAAGGTGAAGAGACAGTTGGACACAACAAAAACTAAAGTTGGCCACCTAAAACGAGAGCTTCTTGAATTAGAGATTGGCCAATTTAATGAAGCGTGCAGATCCATTCAATAAGTATCAATTCCTCGCCATGGGCATTGTGATCAAATATTAAAAAAAAAAGCGGAGTTGAGGCAACACGTGGAGGCCTAGGCAGATGAGATAAGGTCACCATGCGTAAGGTGGTAGTCAAGAATTTGTATTGACCATTTTGACAAAACAAAGGAGTATGATGACTTCGCCCAAGAGTTACTAGCTAGGATAATGGAGGTTTATCCAAAGTAGGACGTCAACTGATGCTAAGGATCCTAATGTTATAGCCTATGAAGTTCAAAATGAAGATGCTCAAAGGTTGAGGTAGCTCAGAATGAGGAGGCTATTAGGGGATGTGAATTAGTTGTATATGAGAATGTGGTCAAATGACCTCTAAACAATTTCTTTTTCTTTTTGTAATGGCTTAGGCCTTATCTTCTTGTAATCAACTTTATTCAAATAAAATTTTCATTTTGCTAATTGTTGTGGCCTCTACTTACTGTATGCATTTATCTCTTCTTCATATGTGCTTGCCTCATAATAACTAAAGATGTCTCATTTGTAAGATAATAAACTTACCTCAACTCCTCAAATTGGCCTTGAGTAGATTAGGTTTAATGCGCCATTCCACTTCAGAGTATTATGGTAAAACTTTTTGTAAATTTTACAACTATTGAATCCTCGGATAGTATTAATTTATTGCACCTTGGATAGGTTAGGTCGAAAGAATTGTATCACCTTGGACCTTGTAACAAACTTCTGTAAAATTTTTGAGAATCTTACAAGTATTGATGCCATGAAGACTTAATAAAATTGATAAAAAAAGGCAATGTTAACACCTCAGACTAAACAATAATTTTGTAAGTTTTTTCAACTGAATTCTTCCTTGGCATGGTGGATGGTTCATCCAGGCTAAGAGCTTCTTCCATGGTGGATAATTCAACCATGGAAGGGAGGTCTACCTTGTAGGTTTAGAGGTGTGTTCCTTATGATGCTTTGCACTTTTCCTTTCAAAGCAGTTATAATTTCTTGCATGGTGGATGGTTCATCCATGGAAGGCTCATCTTCACAGGTTTTAAGGTTGGTCCCCTTTGGGATGCTTTGCACTTCTCCTTTCAAAATGATTATACTTCTTTGCATGGTGAAGGTTCATCCATACCAAGTGCTTTTTCCATTGTAGATGGTTCATCCACGGAAGGCTCTTCTTTGCTGGTCGATGGTTTATCTATGCCAAGAGCTTCTTCCATAATGGATGGTTCATCCATGGAAGGATCATCTTCAAAGGTTTCATGGTGGGGCCCCTTTGGGATGCTTCGTATATCTCCTTAGACTATACTTTCCTGGATGTTGGATGGTTCATCCATGCCAATGGCTTCTTCTATGGTGGATGTTTGATCCATGGAAGGGATTGCAAAGTGAAAATACTTAGGCTAAATTTCATTGCATTGAAGAAATATTTTTACATGGGTCGGGAAAAATCATCTGCCAAGGTGATGAGCCTTGTACATTTATAGTACTTGTACACGTGCTCTATATTTAATGAATGAAGCTGTATCTTTCCATCCCGGTCTTCAATCTTGTACATCTCAGGTTGTAGTTCTTCTTTAATGTGATAGAGGCCTTCCCAATTGAGGTATGAAGTTCCTATGCCTAATTCTTTCGAGGAGAGGAATAGCTTCCTTAATACAAGGTCGCTTATGGGAGATGACTTATTCTTCACTATGACGATGTAATACGGGCCATCTTCACTGGTATGAGATGAGCTTCACTTTTGAATCATCCCTCCTTTATTCAAGGAAGTCAAGTTCATACCTCATCAACTCCTCATCGAAAATTTCATTGAAGTGTAGGAATGAGGTAAGGGTAATCCTACCTCAATCATCCACATAGGCCACAGAAAATTCTTTAGTGGCAGTTCGGTTTATGTAACAAATTGCCGACATTACTTGAGGAATCTTGACACCCTTCTTCTTTGGAAGCATCAATCTTCTTTTTCAGGTTATATTTGATGGTTTTGTTAACAGCTTCAACCTAGAGATTTACTTGAGGATGGTAGAGTGTCGAGAAATGTTTTTTGTTCTCTAGTTCTTCAAAGAGCACTTTGACCTTCACGTTGTCAGTTTTTTGCTTATTGTTAAATACAACTGAGTGGAAAATGCCAAACTGGCGTATGATGTTCTTCTAGAGGAATTTGAAAGTGTTGGCCTCTGTGAATTTGGCTAACGGCACAACTTCTAATTACTTTGTGAAATAATCAATGGCAACAATGGCATAGCACGAACTACCTCTTCTCTTAGGAAAGGGGCCTACAAGGCCAATTTTCTACTTAAAAATGACCAAGAACTAGATACGACTATGAGCTCTTGGAAGGGTTGCCTTTGCACTGTCACAAAGCATGGCACTTATCACACGTCCTTAGGAATTGAAGGGCATCTTTTTAAAGGTAGGCCAATAGTATCCCTACCTGAACACCTTTTGGACAAGTTTAGGTCCTCTAGTGTGATTGCCACCTACAACTTCACGAATTCCTATGCATAGAAGAATGGACCTTTGAAGCCTCTTTTATGTAACATATCATCTTGGAAAATGAAATGTACAGCTCTTCTCCTAAGCTTGTATGCTTCATCTTTGTTATCGATAGGACCTGATCCTTGAGAAGGGCTATGATCGGTTGCATCCATGACAGGGTGCCTTCAACCCACATCACTTTCTCTCCCTTGGATATGGAAGGCCTATATAGGTGCTCGATTGGCTATCTTGAGTAGCTCAAATTCTTACTTCTGGCTAGCTTGGATAGTGCCGCATATGAATTTTCGTGGCATAGTATTTGTGCCAATTCAAACTTTTTGAAAGATGGGAGAAAGTTCATAACCTATCTGATGTATGGAGCCATGCCTTTATCTTTTGCGGTGAAGTTGACATTGACTTATCATACGACTAGTCGGGAGTTACTACTAACAAGTACCTTTTACTTGCATTTCACGGGCTAATTTGAGGCTAGCTAGGAGGACCTCATATTCAGCAACATTATTGAAGGCTTTGGACATAAATATCATGTACAATTAATTTTGTGGCCTTCTGGACTTACTAAGACCACTCCAGCACCGAAACTCGACCATTAGCTATCATATATTTCCTTTCCCACTCATGAGATTCACATCCCCAAATATATACTTATTTTCTTTCTAGAGATGTTAATCTAAAGGTTTCTCTCCAATCACTCTTTTCTTTTCTTGATATAGCTTGGTTGGGTCTATTCAGTAATTTCAGGTGATGATTTTCCTAAAATATGAATGCTTCGATACTTAAGCTTATAGTAGGTGATTCAAACAACTAGTTATGTAAGCACCCAAATCAATTATAACGACACAAGTTTTATCAAAATTTTCAATTAAAGTTTATGATCGACCTCGCTTAAGGTTTCTTCTTGACCCATGTAATAAGTTTTAAGTCGATAACTTCCTGATTTTTAAAGACCAAAGTTTCGAGATACCCCTATTGAATTACTAACTCGAGTTAAGAAGGCTACAGAGCAAAGTAAGAATTTACAAATGCAATGCCTCTTTGAGAAATAAAAATTATAGAGCTTAGATCCCTATCATATGGTCATCACCTAGTTTATAGTTGTTAGTCAAAGACACCCCCACACAAATATACTCAACATGCATGGAATCAATACAATTCTAGATAATCTCCTTTACTGGTCAACCACATCCAAACTTATATCGTAATGTGGTTAAGTGATAGAGCATGTAGGTTGATAAAAAAAGATTCTTCACACAACTTACAACCTAGTTCTACCAATTCAAAACTCTCACCCTCAATCAATAATTTCCACATCTAGACAGCAATTGATCATGACTATTTGCTCAAACTAATATAAGATCTTGCATAGATAAGCAAATTTTTTTTTTAAATAAAATAAAATTAGACACAAATAGCACATTAGGTCATAGCTCATAAATCAATAACAATTTTAAACATCAAAACATCCTTACCCAGTAAGATTATCTAACATGTCAACCACAATCAAGATAAAATAAATAATCACCTCCGAACTTGAATTCCACATTATCCTCAATGTGAAAAGGAACAAAATAAAAAGAAGAAGGGGTCAACAAAAATTTGCCGGTTGGATGTTTGGTGAACAGGTGCTTAAACTTTGACTTTGACTTGTGATGCTCTTGAATAGTTCATTTCTAATTCACCTCCAAACTTGTGATCATGCATCAACTTGATTTTAAATCATTTCATTTAACAAGCATCTCATGGTAAAATTTACGTGTCATACAAAATCACAAAGTTGATATATGGGGGTATATCAAAGTTGGTAAGTGTGATCAACATAGTCAAAATGAACCTTCAAACTTGTTTATAACCATGATCAACCTTGGACTTCAAAAAGTGATCTAACTACAAAAATTATATCTAATGACAAAAAAAAAAAGGATTAAGAGTTAGAAAATTAGGTTGCCTCCCAACAAGCACTTATTTAAAATCCCTAGCTCGACTTTGACAATTTGAATCATGGACATCTAAAGAAAGCTTTAATGCCTTGCTTAGTTTTTTTCTTTTGACTTTGCTCCACTTTTCATTTATTCTCCAAAACTCTTCATTGCCCCTTTCGATATAATATGACTTGCCTCTTTTATCCAATTCAAATCCAACTATATAGAGTTCTACTTGCCCATCGGACTTAATCACAAAATCAATTTTCGA
>CAIGRB010000914.1:0-17855 GCA_903798255.1 Fraxinus quadrangulata | reverse complement strand
TAATCTTTATGGGATTCCCAAAGTTATTAATAGAAAATAGACCGCGAGGAATCCAAGAATTACAGATTAATCTAGAAAAAGAATTTAATTATGTGAACCAAAAACTTAACGTTGCTATCACAAGAATTGTAAAACCTGAAGCTGGAAAGCCTTAGAAGGAAGCCCCCGCACGAGCAGTGGTGGACGAAGCGAAAGTGAGAATGTCTAAAGGTCTGCCAGGGTCTTTGATAAAATCAGCCCATCGGTACCTAAAAATAGGTGATCGAGGCCTGGGAATAGGCCCCAACAATCGTCTCTAGTTTCGAGACCACGTGAGTATATGCTTGATATGCTACAAGTCCCCCCCCCCCCCAATCGAGAAATAGCCGTGAGGGAAGGGACAAAGAGACTCGAGAAAACAAGTGGGTCTATCCTAATCGTCTCTCGATATTAGGCTGACGAGGAGGATTCTAATGGACCATGCAGGTCCTATGAACTTGATGACGACGATGATTCCTTAGAGCTCCAAAGTGCCCGCATGCCAAGCCACTTCGTGCCTCCACAAATTCCAATGTATGAGGAGAGTTCTCCACCTAGAGAAGAACCTCAACAATTACAAAATCCATATAAGCTTGAGGGACACTTCATTGGCACTTAAGTGAAGAGTTTTCCAACTAACTTTATGTGGAGTGACTGAAATTTGTATGGTAGAATACGAGTGAAGTACTTCAAGAGTTGGCCTAATCTCAAGAAGGATATCTTGAATCTGTACCTAGCAATGGACCCAAGCTAGACATGTGATTGCCCTCACTTCGGGCCAAGTCTTAGCCATGGCCACCTTGAATGATGTATTGACCCTAGCCTTTAAAGATGTCGAAAATAGTGTCCATGCAGAACTAAGAGCTACACCAAAGAGAACGATTTACCAAAGAGGTAGGGAAAGAGGCAATGGACCTAGGAATAAGTCTTATAATGACGAGCAACCTTATTGCAGTTACCATTGAGTTCATGGCCACAATAAAAGTGAGTGAGAGACATACTGAAATCCACAGAGCAATACAATCAATGTAGGCTGCGAGGCGAGGTAACCTTCTAGAGATCATTTTCCTCACCACAAAAGAGATGAGGATAGAGAAATGCCTAGGAGTGGGCAAAGGCAAAAGAGGGACCCCCAGCTGAAACAGACAACGCACCTATCTGGAAGATTAACAAAGTTATCTGAGGTCCAGTACATAGGGGTGAGTCTCAAAATACTCAAAGAACTATGATAGGAAGGCCAAAGATCTACCAATGGCCAGCTACATAGTCAACAATAATATCATGGGGCTTGGATATGCCATTCATCACCTTTACTCGGGAAGATACGGTAAGTCTACAACACCCCCCCACTGTGATGCCCTAGAGGTGAGGGCTATCATAGCTCGTAATGATTGAAGCGCATGTTGGTGGATAATGGAAATTTGGTCAATATTCTATTTGGTGCCATCTACGACAAGATGCTGGTGGATCTTGAGTTGACCCCATGACCTTTCCAGTATATGGTTTCATGGGCGATAGCATCATCCCAAGGGAAAATCACTCTTACGGTAGAGATGGGGTCACCTTCCCAACTAGCTTGCCACTTCAGGGATTTTCTTTTGGTGGATAGCATATAAGCCTACCACGGAGTCCAAGGTAGACCTGCATTGAATTAATTATGGGCCACCACCTCCATACATCACTTATGCATGACTATAGAACACCACATGCAACTGTTAGAGGAGATCAAATGGGGTCCATGGAGCACTACCTAAACTCCCTAAGAATGGCTGAGGGCATGTTATATGATATTAGAATGATCGACACACTTGAAAAAGGATAGACTTCTTAACTAGGGAAAAACGTCAAGATGATAGATACTCCTAAAGAAGGGAAAATCCTCAAAGAAGGGATGATCCCTTGAAAAAGAGAAAGTCCCTGAAGAGAGGGCCATGAGCCAAAGACCTTCGAGATCTCACCAAACCACTGGAAGTGGGAAAAGATCTGCCTCTGGAGGCAAAAGAGAAGCGCAAAAGCTTTTTAGCTAAGAATCTGGATGTCTTTGCATGGAGACACGAGGACATTGTTGACTTTGACCCAAAAGTATGCCCCCACTTAGGCAAAAAAGAAGAGCCCTCAACCTTGAGAGGTATAAGCCTCTGAAAGAAGAAGTGGAAAAGTTGATGTCCAATGGCTTCATCAGAGAGGCCATATATCCAAAGTGGATTTCCAATCCATTCTTTGTAAAGAAACACAATGGCAAGTGGAGGGTCTGCATAGACTTCTCCAACCTTGCCCAAAAGGATAGTTTTTCACTTTTAATAATTGACCAACTTGTCGATTCTACGTTGAGCATGAGTTGTTGAGCTTCATGGATGCCTACTCAGGCTACAATTAGATCTACATACATCCCACAGATGTCGCCACCTAACAAAGGCACGTCAATAAAATATTTGCTAACTGCATTAGCAAAACTATAGAGGTTCACATAGATGACATATTAGTAAATAGCCTCAAAACAAAGGACCATGTCAAGCACCTAAATGCTACTATCCAAATTTCAAGAAAGTAAAAGATAAGGTTGAATATCATTAAGTGCATTTTTGGTGTCATCGAGCAGGTGGTAGCCCTAAGCCGCTTCGGCTCTAAAGCCACCAAATTTACCTTTCCTTCTTCAAAATCCACAAAGGAAAGAAGAAATTCTAGTGGACAAATGAGTGTGAAGAGGCTATTCAGGAAAAGCACATTGGATAGGCCTCATTCCTCTCCAACCTAAGGTTAATGAGCCTCTATTACTTTATTTGGTTGTATATGAAGAAGTCATCAGCTCAGACCTTGTAGGGGAAGAAGGCAACCATCAATTGCCTATCTACTAAGTGAGAAAAGCCATCTTACAAAAGGAGACTTGCTACCCGAATATGGAGAAGCTTGCCCTTTCCATCGTTACCATTTCTAGAAAGTTGAGGCTCTACTTCTAGGCCCATGCCATACATGTGCTAACAAACTTTCCATTCAAGTAGGTGCTTTAGAAGCCTGATGCTTCTAGGTCATTGATGAAGTTGGGTGTAGAACTGAGTGAATTTAACATCACCTACAAATCAAAAACCTCTATTAAGGGCCTTGCAGTAGTAGGGTTTACCAATGGCTCTGAAGTAGATATGGCAATGGAGCTTCCAGAGCCACCCACTTGGAGCCTCTTTGTCGAGGGCTCCTTTGGAGAAGCTCGCGTTAAAGCAGGTGTGGTTTTAGTAAGCCCAGTAGGCCACAAGCATAATTGTGCTATAAGTTTTAGATTCAATGCTTCCAATGTTGAGTATAAGGCACTCCTAGCTGGTCTTAGATTGGCTAAGGAGATACAAGTGAAGAAACTGCCCATTAAAAACGTTTCTCAACTAGTGGTGAGCTAGTCAATGGCAACTTCACCGCGAGAGACATAGGCATGGTGGTACACCTTAAACAGGTCATAGATCTTCTTTCCACATTTTGAGAATTTTTAGTTGGCACATATTCTACGTCTTGAAAATACCCATGCCAATGCTCTATCAAAATTGGCTAATAGCAAAGATTTCGAGTTGCTCAAGATAGTTCCATTTGAGCACCTTCCCAAACCCTCCATTTCAAAGAAAGACGAGGTGATGTGGATCGAAGGTGGATTCATAGATGCAACCAATAATCACCTTCCTCAAAGATCAGGTCCTACCTAAGAATAAGGACAAAGCCTACAACCTTAGAAAAGGAGTTGCATACTTCATCCTTCAAGATGATGTGCTATACAAAAGAGGCATTCTCACCTCTCCTTCAATAATGCACTGGAGGTGAAGAAGTGATTTACGTTGTGTAAGAAATTCTAGAAAAAGTACGTGGCAATCACTCCGGAGGACCTACATGTGTAAAAAAAGGTGCTCAGGTGGCCCACCTTAAAAAAATTATGCACTTCAATTCGTGTGCAAGAGTGACAAGTGCCAATGCTTCTCGAATGTGCAGAGGCAACTATCTCAGGAACTCACTATTGTATCTAGCCCTTGGCCATTTCTAAGTGGGTGCCAAAAGGGAGAAGAAGTGCAAGCTATGCTATTGTTGCCATTGATTATGTTACAAAGTAGGAAGAAGTAAAACTGTTGACTAAAATTACAGTGGCCATCATTTCTAAATCTCTCTAACAGAACATCATATGCTAGTTTAGGATTCCACACTCGATCATGTTAGACAATGGTAGGCAGTTTGACAATAAAAAGGCCAATTACCTATGTAAGGAGCTATGAATCAAGAAGCACTTCTTAATACCTCACCATCCTCAAGCAACTGCTAGGTTGAAGCTGTTAGGTAAACCATCAAGTACACCCTAAAAAGGAAACTTGATGACTCTAAAGGAGCATAGGTTGATAAGCTCCATCAAGTGGTGTGGGCTATAGTCTAGTCGAACCGACACTAGAGAAACCCCTTTCTCTATGGCCTATGGAGCTAAAGCTATGAGTCCGATGGAAGTTTGATTGCACTCACCTCGTCACATACATTTCAATGAGATATCAAACAATGAGCTGAAGAGGTATGAACTAGACTTCCTCGAAGAAATGAAAGATGAGTCTCAAGTGAAGCTCACCCCGTGCGAGCAAAAAATGATGAGCTAAGGATTGCACTCACCTCGTTATATTCATTTCAATGAGTTATTGAACGATGAGCTAAGAAGGTAAAAATGCCACTTCCTTGAAGAAATGAGAGATGAGTCTCAAGTGAAGCTCACCTCGTAGCAACGAAAATGACCAGCTATTACAATGCTAAGGTGAATAAGAGGTCATTTTGCCTAGGCGATCTTGTGTTCAGAAAGGTTCCTATCTGCTAAAGAGCCTACATTGGCACATTGGGCCCCAATTGGGAAGATCCCTACCACATTAAATAAGAGCTATGACCTGGTATTTATAGGATTGAAGACCTGGAAGGAAAGACACGCCCTCATTTGTGGAACGTTGAACACTTAAGAAGATATTACCAATGAGAAGGACTCATCACTTCAGCTAGAGATTTTTCCCAGCCTATGTAAATACGTTTTTTTTTCAACAATGAATTTCAATTTCTAGTGTACACTTCATTTTAACTTCCATCATGGATAAATCATCCAACATGGGAAAACTCTTAGCATGGATGTGCCAACCACATGTAAGGATGCCACTTCATAAGGTGAGGTTCGAAGCTCCTCAAAGGGGACCACCACAAACTCCTTTGAAGAAAAAACTTCCCATGGATGAACAATCTACCATGGAACATGGATGTGCCAACCCCATGCAAGGATGCTACTTCATAGAGAGAGGTTCGAAACTTCCCACGGGGTGTTAAGATTTGGCGTTCCATCTTAAAAGGTCAACCTTATTAAGAGGAGTAGCCCAAACTCTTATAAATTGGTCTATGTTTTCATCTTTATTCGATGTGAGATTTTATCTCTTAACACAGGGAACCCTCCTCAACTATTTCCATTTAACCTTTATCAATACATTCTTTATTATTCCCTGAAGGTATTTGATAGACCGGTCAGCTAGCTGCTGTTAAAATTTGGGGTTCCATCTTAAAAGGTCAACCTTATTAAGAGGAGTAGCCCAAACTCTTATAAATTGGTCTATGTTTTCATCTTTATTCGATGTGAGATTTTATCTCTTAACACAGGGAACCCTCCTCAACTATTTCCAAGAAGAAGCCTGCCATGGATGAACCATCAACCGTGGGAGAAGCTTTTAGTATGGATGTGTCAACCCCATGCAAAGATGCGACCTTGTAAAGAGAGGTTTGAAGCTCCCTACAAGGGACCCACCTCAAACTCCTTCTAAGAAGAAACCTGATATGGACGAACCATTCACCATGGGAAAAGCCCTTAGTATGGATTAGTCAATCCTATGCAAGGATCCCAATTTGTAAGAAGAGGTTCGAAGCTCTCCACGAGGGACCCATCTCAAACTCCTTCGAAGAAGAAGCCTTCCATGGATGAACCATCATCATGGAAGAAGCCCTTAGCATGGATGTGCCAACCCCCATACAAAGATGCCACTTCCTAGAGAGATATTCGAAACCCCCATGGGGGACCCGTCTCGAATTCCTGCGAAGAATAAGCCTCCCACGAATGAACCATCCACCATGGGAGATGCCATTAGCATGGATGGGTTGATCCCATGCAAGGATGAATTTTAGAAGACCCCAAGGAATGACATCATTATTAACAATAAAAGGTTTTTGCTATAGTCCAAAGTCCCGTACATAAATTTTCTAAACTTTGTCTAAATGTTTGAAGCGAGATGACTACAGTGGACCTAAGTTATCTAAGGAATTAATGCTAACAATTATAAGATTAAGCAGGTCGAAGATGTAGTGCCATTGAATACCAGTTCATTACTTGGGGAAGAAAGCATTATTAATTATTAAGAAGTGTATTTAAAAACGTCGAAGTGGATATTTGAGGTCAGTTCACTATTGCTAAAATGAAGCGATAATAAAGTTGAAGGAAGCACATTAATATGTTAAGTTGTACCAATGCGATAGTCAGTCGAAGCATGTTAATATTGTAATATCCCGAACTTCACTTTACACACTTGGCCAATATAATTCACTTTACACACTTTGCATCAATAGTTCAAAATTGCTTTCTTTTATTATGGTGCATTTGATCATTGAAGTTTTAAAATCTCTATGTGGTGTTAGTCTTCGACCTCACCGACCTAGGTGGTGAATATTACATTGAGCTATGGTGGAAACTTAGGTTAATCTAGATGTTGAATATTGATTTGTCAAATAATTGTAATCTTAAAAGTGTTGAAATCTTTATCGGTAAGCTTACACGCTTTTAATTGAGTTGATCTTGGTTACCCTAAACATTAAATAAGTCTTTTCATATTTTGAAAGATGAGGCACGAAGTGACATGATCACAATATATAATATAACGTTGAATTTTGATTATAACTCTTGTCTTAATATTCTATATGGACATCGTATGTGATCTGATGAGCATATATAGGGACCTTAATATAAGATGTTTATTTCATTTTTTCATGTCAAGAAATTGTGCAATAGTATGTCTAGGTCGAGTTGTCAAATTGTATTTCTATACGGGTGAGTATATGGTTATCTACATAAATGGGGTGTGACAAATAATTTACGAACTATGGAAAACCTCATGCAATATTTCATCAAGTTCAGTACATAGAGGACCTCGGCCATATTACATTTTCAAAAACTAGGCTAGAGGTACCTTAGTGTTGGAAGCCTCAAGGTATGGAGCTTCAATTTTGGGGGCTTCAGAGTATGAAGCTTCAGTACCAAATGCTTTATCGCGAGTAGATTTATAGTATTCATCATGATTGGCTTCTTCATCATCTTCATCCTTTACCTCAATCACGTCATTATCTGAAGTTTGAGGCTTTTATTCAAAAAATTCATTTCTCAAATCTAAAGTGTTAACATCCGGATGAAGTTCACCCACCATATTAAGTACCACAACATATGCAAACCTACGCAAGTATGGACGAAACTTTGATATGCGGCGGTGAGGTGAAAATTGGCAACATATGACTTGACTGCATCCTTCCCAGTAGTCTAAACCTCTTTCCTTACTTCATCTACCTTCAGTAAGGCCAGTCACTTAGGTCCCCAGAACTTCCATTAGGCCTTCAGCTTTAATCTCTCTTTATTGGCCACCTCCGAGCCCTAGCCACTTCTCTCCACATGAGGTGGGACTTTTTCTTCAAATTCTCAATCTCTGCCAAGATAGAACCGTCTTCAATACAACTTACTTTTAATGCTTTGGCCTTCTTGGCTTTCTCCTCTGCCTTGGAGACCTTTTCTAGAGAATACCAATTTTGCCTTCAATGTCTCTTGAAAGGACTTGAGCTTCGATGCTCACCCCAAATGCTCGAGCAGTCTAACTTACCAAGGTGGCCATCTGGTCCATCGTATCACAGGTAGCAATATAGTTCTACCACCTCTCCGTCCAAACTTTGTAAAGGTTGATGGTTGCAGATTGGATTTCAATAGGGAGCATCCCCAGGACTTCAAGGGCCAACTCCTCATCTTTCCCACCAAGAAAATTCGTCGACTTCCTAGGCATCCTGGTGGAAGTGGTGGAAATGGGCGTTTCCCTTTTCTTATGAAACCTCCTCGTATGCCTCTCAGCCTTATCTTCTTTTAAGTTGATTGTGGAAATGGCAGTGGAGATCGCTTTGGAAAGTAGGAGGTATGGACAGCCTAGGGATGGAGGCACAGAAAGTCCCATAATTACTTGACCCAGTTCACCACAGGAATTTTCCTTTTTTTTTTAAGGACCTTCTCCTTCTCCTTATCTGTACTATCCCAAACTCCACATTACACATGTAGCCAATATGATTCATGCAGTTCATGCTATTTACATGGTCATTTGTATTTGCATTGAGGTTTTAAGATCTTTGTGTGGTGTTAGTCTTCGACATCGCCGAGATAAGTGACGAATCTTGCATCGAACTATGGTGGAAAATTAGATTAATCAAAATGTTGGATATTGATATAATGATAAAGTTACAAGCTTTCGATTCAGTTGATCAAGTTACCCTAAACCCTAATTAGTATATAACATTTTGTGACATAAGACATCCAGTTTCATGATCACTATATTAAAATTATAAGGTTCATGTGAAAATATAAACATTGAAATACAAATTGTTGAAATCAGCCAAAGACCAAATGCCAATTGAGTAAGTAAACGAATGAACAGTTAAGGAGGTTGTTCAATAAAATATTTTGGGATCTTAGGGAAAGTGAAATAAGGTGTAAGCATATTATATTAGGTGAAGAATAAATGGATTGTGCATATAAATTTAAGTATAAAATCAAATTTTAATACAAGAGGCCACCTCATGCTTAAACACGTCTCATGCTTGTTGATTGTCTTTGTAATAGTCAATTTCTTCACTTCTAAACCTTCTCTGTGTCCCAAGACTCTTTAGGACTTTAAGTAAGTCTCCTAAGTTACATATAACACCTCCAAGGATAAAGGAAAACTCAGATATTTACTACAAGAAGACACCTCCAACTTAGGATATCACATGCTTGGTGATTTTTCATTTTAACATCCATTTCCTTCAACCCTAATGCCTCCCTCGTGTCTTCTAATCCTTTAGTACTTCATATAGGATAGATATATATATCTTATGAGTGATAGAAACCTGAAAACAAATTCTGACCATTTCAAACTTAACTTAGTTTCAACCTTTACATGTTCAGTATCTCTAAAGCTTGAATTATTGAATTTAATGAGTGTTAGGTCATTAACAACAAGTAGATGACACTGACAATCATAATTGAACTAAAAAAAATGAGATTTATGGGACAGTTTTGGAATGTGGTTGAGTATGCCATTCACGAGCATTTGCACGTGCATGCAAGGGCATGATTGAAAATGCATGCTTATGTCATATGTTTTCACATCAAGAGTGAGATTTCTCGGGTGACTGCAGGAGTAGATAGGATGGCGGACATGGGATGGTGGACCACTCGACTGTGCAATTAGGATATTATAATTATTGGCGTAGCTAGAATGATATTTCTTGGGTGATCATAGAGGTAGTTAGGGGATGTACCTCTAATGATCACAGGATGGTCTACTTGATTGTGTTTATATTATATTGGCCATATGATTATTGATATTGAAATTACGCAAAGCTCTATCCGGTGCATGGTATGTAGGTCACTGGCCAATGAAAAGTAAAGTTTTCATCTCTCTTCATATTCATGACATGCATGATTTTTGCTTCATGAGTATTAGCTTATGTGGTTCTTATATTGTATGTGAGCATAGAAATGGCTGGCTGTAAAGCTCTCATGGGATTTCGAGGATCAATATGAAGAAGTTGAAGAAATAAATGCACATTATTATTTCAAAGTTCTTCCTTAAAATATATCTCTCTTTTATAAATAATAGAAATAAGTTAAGTACAAAAAGAGAGATGAAAGACTTAAAATAAATAAAATGAATACAAATCTCTCAAAATATATCTCACTTTGATACTCTAGAAAGTTCTTTAAAGAATAGAAAGAGTAAGAGTATTTATAGAATTCAAAAAGTAAAATGATATGTGAAATCGGTGATCGGTCGAACGTCCGGATGTACAATATAGCCATTATACTTCTGAAATTAGAATGTTCAAAAAAGTAACCGTTGGACGAATCTGACATTCATATGGCCCAACTGACTATAGAATTTTTTTGAAGTATTCTTTCTTGATTGTTTTAAAAAATGTAGGCTTTTGAAGGACTTTTTCACTTTTTTTCAAGATAAGTGATATTGTAATGAGTTTGAACAACAAATTGAAATATTTACTTTTTTGAAGAACAGTTTTTAATATTTTTGTGCATGAAATGGTTTTTGAACTTTTATCATTCATTACTAAATATCAAAGTATTAATAACTCTATATTTGAACTAAGAAGTCAGAGTATTAGATCTTGCTTGCCTCTTAGACTTCTCGTCTTGATCTTTGTTTGATGTCGTCTCTCATGTTTTTGATCTTGATATTCCTTAGCATTTGTCTTTGAAGCTCTCGTCTCGAATGATTTGACTTGAATGCTTAACTTCCATTTTAATCTTTATTTCATGTCCGATTTATAATGTGTTGATTTTGGCAATTCTTGATTGATTTTAACATTGAACTATCATCACTTAAAATCAATTGTTATAGATAATATTAATCTTGTTTGTTATGATCAAAACATTAAAGATGAAAATAAGTCAACAATTTCTCTCTTTTTGATTATGACAAACAAGATGATTTGTAAGGTAAGATTGAACAATTGATATCAAATTGATAAAGAAATATACATTATTCATATTCCCATACATTCAAAGCATATAAATGATTTTCTCTATTTCCCATTTTTCGTATACTCCAAGAATATTATATTTTCAAATTAAAGCATGAATAATCATATTGCTCCTATCTTTTACAATTTAATACCATACATTCAAAACATGTAAATAATTTTCTCTCTTTCCCACTTTTTCATACACTCCAAACAAATATTTTCAATTGAAACATGCATAATCATCTCATTACATTTTCCCATTTTGACATAAGCAAAAAGAATATCATATTGATGATCAAAAATTTAAATTAACCATAAGAAGGAGTATTGTTCCTCCTAAACGCGAAATGCCAAATATATGCCCAATATTGATATCAAAACATAATAGACCACATTAAATTTCGTAGAATATTTCAAATAATTCCATAATACATAAACATATTAGCCACATATTTCAAATTCATCGAAAATTTCCAAAGACCACTAGTCTTAGTGCGACTAAGATATAAAATAAATCCATTTTTGGGTACTAAGATGCTATTGTTTCCGATTAAATTGGAATATAGTACATAAGCACATACTAAACACAATATCATGTCAACTAGCGATAAGTAAAAAAGGAAAACCGATCATACGTTGATATTTTGTTGTGTTTACGAATATACCTTGGTCATCCAATTTGATTGATGAACTCTTTGGATTGTTCATTAGCTTCAATAGAGCTTGTTCCCCGGTCATGTGTCCACAACCCAAAGACTACATGATCTTCATTTTCCTACAAAATTATTTAGTTTTTGTTCTTTGGTACCCATACAAGTTTGGGTCCTTGATTGTTAGTGTTTGTAGACTTTGGAATCCACTCGTATTTGCTTTCAATATGAAACATCTTTTTGATTAAACAATTAAAATTCACATATCCATTTTTATTGCAACAATTACATGTGATAATTATAAGAGAGGAGGTAGAGGCTTTAACAAAGAAATTTCTAAGAGGCTTTTGTTTCAAAAATTCTTTATATCCAATTCCTCCTTTATCTAAAATGTCTCATATCTTGAGTAAATTAGTGAACAATAAAATCATTTCTTGTAAAGGGGAGTTTTCCTTAATTAAATAATCGTAATTGACTTTTTCTTTTTCAAAATTACTTTGAATTTCCAAAAGTTTATTTACCTCTTTTTCCAACAAAGAGTTTTTCTTTTTAAGAATTATATGTTTGAGAGCAAGTTTTTCAAATTCTTCAAGAAATTCATCACATGAGATAGATAATTCATCAAATAAAGAATTGTCATTTGCGTTTACCTCATCATCAATAACCATGAAGCATATGTTGGCAATTTCCTCTTGACTTTTAGCTTCTTCATGGTCATCGCCATCACTCTCATAAGTGGTGGAATCACATGTACTAATACGATTAAATTCATTTCTATCTAAAGCACAATAAAATAGATTTTCGGCTCTAACATTTAAAAAAAATTATCATCTTCATTATACGCCTCTCTAGGTTTAGAAAATATTTGATATTGTTTACCATCCTCTTTAATAACTTTTTTAGGTACATAGGGACCAAATTCAACAACTTCCTAAAATCTATTGATTGAATAAATATCGTCATTCGAGCCTTCCAATAGTACCATCAAAGAAAAGAGGACGATTTGTAAATTGCCTCTCAAGATTTAAAAAAAATGTGATTGGCTATTGCTCAAAATTGTAGAATCTTAATTTCAAAATGAACACCATGCTCTAACACCAATTGATAGCCCAAGAATAACTAACCAAGTAGGGGCTTTTTCGAAAAATTATTCTAAATTCAAGTAACGACTAAATAGATCGATTCAAATAATAAGCGCAAATATGAAAGTGATAAGTGAAAGGAAGAGAGGACGCAAATGATGTAATCATGGATGTTCAATCCAAAGCAATGATCTACATCATCGTCCCTTATCAAGCTCTCCAGCACGAACAAGGTCTTTTCACTATAAACGTGTATTGAAGGTTAACATATATGCTAAAAGGCTAAAGCTGTAATGCTGCCAAAAGTTTAGAAAAAAACACTAGTCCATGTAGACAAGTGGCCTTAAATGAATGAGAGGGAATAAAATATTGAGTTAGGTTCTCAGACTGAGATAATCTAGAATTATTTCTGAAAACAACTGGTCTGTCTATATCAGGCGGAACTATTAATATGAAGTTGGAATATATTTATATAAGAATAGGACCGGTGTAATGTCATACATTTATCTAATAAGAATTCTTTAGTAATCATTGAGGTTGCTTAAATAACTTCTTCGTTGCTTCTCCGCAGGTTAAGCATGACCCTTATCTATTTTACTAAAAATGAAACTAAAAGTACAACGCAAGGGGACGTAGGGACATCTAATTAAAAGAAAATAAAACTGAAGAAATAAAATAACTCTAGACTAACTTATCAAATAATCATTTTTTGATGGGTTCTTCTTCCTACTACAAGTGAGAAATCATCAGGTTCTTCAAAGAATTTAGAGTCTTCAATGAAATGGCTTTTGTCCAGCTATTGTGAACCTCACGTAAGTGCTTCTACTGCATTTGTCTCGTCCAATGGTTTTAATTACCCAACAGACACCAGCCAATACGGAGATGCCACTTGCACTCCTGTTCGAACAGGGTCGAGGTGGCCCTATTCGAGTAGCATAGCCCCATTAGACATTGTTGTCTGGTAAGGTTATAGAGTAAGTTTCTAGCCAAGATTCTCCAGATTTCATGACAAGAATGACAAGTCCTTAATGACCAGAAAAGTACCACAACCTTTATTAGCTGTTTTCTTGATAAGACAGAGGAACCAATGCATACAAAGTATTGCTTCAAGAAATATATATGGGGAGTGTTCTGTCTACCAATACATTTGACAAACATTTTTGACAAAAATTCTAAAATCTAAAATTTATAAAACTCTAGCCCTTGTTTGGCATCCATTTTTGATGTTATAATTTTTGGAATTTTTTTTTTTTGGAGAATGTGAGGTTGAAAAGGAAGGAAATATTTTTTTTTTACGTGTAATATTATTTTAATGGAGAATGTGTAGTTAAAAAATGAACGAAATGGGGGCCTAACGGTCTCCATCAATTATATTAAATTCTTTAAAAATTATATTTTAATGGGTGAAATGGGGGCCTAACGGTCTCCATCAATTATATTAAATTCTTTAAAAATTTATACTTCCAAATCCAAACATAGCCTGCTTACCATCTAAAATCACCAATTACCTTTTCATAATCATTTTTTCCCCAGAAAAAGCACACAAATATCTCAGCAAAAGCCCTTTGAGAAATGTTCATGCAATTTCAATTGAGAAAAAGTTTCAATTTGATAAGAATCAAAATCACATGAAAATAAAGGAATTCGACTGCATGATTGAGAGTAGGATTAAGATGGAGGGATAATACTTGATTTGGGAGATTTTGAATGGCTGGTGGAGCAGCATGTGGATTTTGGCGGGGGTACAACAACAACAACAAATGGTTTCAGAGATGGGGAAGGCAGTTGTGGTGGGAATGGCAATGTTAGGCCCAATTTTGGAGGAGTGTAATTGTGATCATGCTTTGGTTGATTGGAACAACAAGATGTGAAACTTATTTGAGGTGCTAGGTTTATCATACTATAATGGAAAAATTATTAGTATTTGAAGGCAGTGCCTATTGCTTCACAATTGCTTCTGTAAGGGATGTTTCCAAGGTATATTCTGTCATTAATCTATTTGTAATGGTTCTACAAACTGTTTAACTAGACTTTTAGCTGAACCCGTCGTAGAATTGTTTATGTACATGATGATTAAAATTTTGGTATATTGATAGTTTGCAACAATAGTATCTTTCAATTCTAAGGAATCAAGAGTCTTTGTACTCGTTCTTTGGAAATATTTTATTAATCTTCTTTTTGTTCAATGTCGCATCTTGTTAGAGAATGGTTATCTTTTGGGAGAAGTGTTTTCATTTCTTCTATAGTTATCATTCATATCAATTTTCTGAATTGATCTGCATCTTAGGCTCGGAACAGAGAGAATTTTGAGCACTCCTATAGAATTATTGATTTCACTGAAGAAGTTCCAATTCGGCAGCGAGTATTGACACAACGTCTTTCAAAAAACTTGGATACTACTCATAGAACAACCTTTTGCCTGAGATGTTCAGAGAATTATGAAAAGTTTTAAAACCTCTCAATGTTGACGAATGTAGATGACCGCCTTTTTTATTTTTTTTTTTTAATTAAAAAGGTTGTATACGCATTGCATTTGTACTCAAACTCGATGTTGACGAGTGTAGATAACTTCGTATGCTATATGCATCGCAATCTTATATTTAGCATCATATTTATGTGAATACTGATGAAACTAATTTGCATGTCGAGGTGGAGATGTGTCCTAAAAATCCTCTAAGCAAACTTGTATAACTCGATTTACGATAGAATATGAGTTTATTGCTTTAGATAAAACTGGGGAAGAAGCAGAATAGCTTTGTAATTTTCTTGATGATATTCCATGTTGGGAAAAATCAGTACCTACGATTAATATACATTGTGATAATCAGTCGACATATACGTTGGAGACTTACCATTACAATTGAAACCCATTATACCATAATGGTATAAATACCATTATACCATCTTTCCAGGGGAATTGGCCTAGGTCAAATGGAATCACCATAGTAGAAACCCAACCTTACATATATGTATGGTTGGAGATCCCAAGATCTTGGTTCAATGGGACAACTAATTTATGAAAGATTCAGGGTAAAGCACTTACTCCCATTCTCAAAAACCTAAAGTGCTAGAATAAAAAGTGTTCAAGGATAAGTATATAATTTTAATGATTTCTATATCTTGGAAGTAGACAAGAGATGTAATACTATAGGAGATCATCTATGTAAGTGTGTGTGAAGTGGGGGCCGCTTTTACGAGAATTTGAGACTTAAATTCCCTTAAATCACTTATGAAACCAAAAGTTTTTCAGGGTCAAAATGAACATAACCATGAGAACCGAAGTAGTTAATTGAGTTATGGTGTTGGTACAGTTGTTTTAATTTACAAGAACGGTTGAATGGTTCAAGACATCGCATTCACAAATTAGCTTAGTAAATTCTATTGTATTTAACTAAGGAAGGTTCAAAGCTACAAGCCACCTATCTTGATGCTATAACTTATCGTATGTACTCATTTGTTAGAGTCTAGATATCATTTGTATAATGCATTGTATATTGTAGAATTTTCATTCATGTGGGGGATTGTTGAAATTGGCTAAATGTTAAACAAGGGAAAAGTGACTTCAGTCAAATTTTTGGACTTGAACCGATAGTCAAATTATGAAAATAAATAGACCAACTTGTTCTATTAATCAAATAGATTGTCGTTATTTATTTGGAATATCAAAATCAATTCCGGACGAATGAGAAATTGCGGTCCAAAGTTAGAAGGAAAAAGAGAAGAAACTGGCTGGGTATTTATCTATCTCCACTGCTCACCTACCGCTCAAGTAGTGAAATTGTCACTCGAGCGACAGAGTCTTTATTTTTGACACTCGAGCTATGCAAGTACGACAAACGAGCAAAAATAAAAGCTGTGACCATTGGAAAATGTTGCTGAGTTTTAAGGCGTGTCTCTTCACTTACAACCTCTCTTCCTCTATAAATAAGATCTTTGGGAAGTCTATTACTATATCCCAATGATATGCAATCAACACTAAATTTATCTTTTCCTATTAAAAACTTTACATAAAAATCTGTTTTTTATTTCATTATAGAAGGAGCACAAAAACCAATTTTCGGTTTGTTGTTCTTGTATTTTGAAGTGCTACAAATATAAGAAAATAGTCGTTGTATCTTGAGAGTTTATTGTCATCATTCATAGGCACCGTTGCAAGACAAAATCGACTTAAAGACAAAGAATTCAACTTTTGTCTTGACTTTGCATCCATTTCACTTGGCTTTTTGGCGTTCTTTTCCTTTGGCGTTTTATTATTCATTTTCTTGCCATTACTCTGTTCCATTTTTTGTAAGGTTGGTAAGATTGATTTTTTGTTTTAAATTCATCACTCAATTCAATTTTTCGTCAATACAAACAAGTATGATGCCATTCATTCCATTTACTCGTGTGAACCATCATTCTCAATCCATACAATTTGGTTGTGCATTATTACAAGATGAAATAAAGATCACATTTTTATGGTTATTGCAAACATGGCTTGATGCTATGGAGGATGTAATCCTATTTGTATCATAACTGACCAAGATCCAGCTATGAAAGCAGCTCTAGCTATGGTTCTTCCTTACACACATCATCAGTTATGTCTTGGCATATAATGAAAAAGTTTCGTGAAAAATTATCACAAATATATTACGAGTCAAATTTCAAGTAATTTAAATAAAAGATCACGTTGATTCAAGAAGGTTCGATTACGTATTAATTTGAAACAGAAAAATAAAAGGCATAAATGTGCATTATGCAAAGAATTAGGCTATGTCAAGAGGATAAGAACCTAAAGAAAAATGGAAATGAGCTAATCATTTCAAAACAATCATAACATGTAAGCCTTTTTATGTTTTTCATATTTCACTTGTAAATTAATTCATGAATATTTTGGTCTTTTATGTGTACTAACAATTGTTATTCTTTTTCCATATAGGATATGTTTGAGTTTTTTTTTTTATGCGTACTAACAAATAAATTTTCATTACTATGCAAGGTGAGGGAAGGATTGCGGCATTAGTGAATCCAGAATGAAAGATAAACTGATCCCCGTGTTTGATCTTTTTTTAGTGATGGGAAGTGCTAGATTATTCCAGTGTACAATCTTGATAAATTCTAAAAATAAAATTTAAAATTCTAAAAAACTAAACTAAAATTCTAAAAAAGTAAAATTATAAAGTTTCTAAAAAAATAAAATAGTTCTAGCTCTTAATGATTATTTACATAAAAAATTTAAAAAGTAAATTTAAATGAGCAAAGACAAAAATATTTTGAAGTCCAAGTCCATGACATTAGTTTTTATTTTTGTTTTCTATATTATTATTTTTTTTTTTTA
>CAIGRB010000901.1:1806-12383 GCA_903798255.1 Fraxinus quadrangulata | reverse complement strand
ATGCCATCATTCTCTGCTTATGCGGAGTGTGGCTTCTCTCAATTTGCAAGGGGTGGTAACTGACTCGTGGATATATTCCAACCATGTCCTCATGCTTCTCTGCGAATACATCTGAGTTCTTTCGAAGGAAGTTTTTCAGCTCTTCTTTAGCTCTTTTCCAACCTGTAGAAGCCTCAATTCGTTTAGGGGGTCTACTGGGAAAGTTTCCAGCTCTTCCGTTGGGGCAGTTTGTGATTCTGACTCAATTACCCTGGGATCCAACTCTTTCAAGGATATATTTGATCTGGCCTCTGCCATGATAATGTCTCGTATTGGAGGCAACCCTTCTTCAGGGCCCTCCGACATTTCAGCATCCAGTACCACGTTAACTCGGGGTCTACTTTTCTTAGGAAATTAAGGTAGCATTCTCTGGATCCCATCTTATTGCCTCGTACAGTGGCGATTTCTCGCTTCGTGGGGAATTTCATGCAGAGGCGATGGATGGAAGTGACCGCATACAGTTCTTTCAAGGTTGGTCTTCCCAGAACTCCGCGATAAGCTGATCGACAATCAACAACCAAAAATCCCATGAAATGATGTGCCACCTGGGGCTAGGCCTCCATCTCAACAGCTAAAGTAATCTTACCTCTAGGAATGATACCGTCTCTAGTAAATCCGTAGGGGGCGAGTCCATCAGTGTTAGCTCATGATCTACTGCAAGAAGTTATCTCTCTTTGTATTGCGAGGGTTACTTGTAGGCCGAGATACGTTCCTGCATTCGCTTGTATCTGGCCATAGTAGCGATGGAAGGCGCAATACGGCTGCAGTTCTTCCGATTGCCTATCTCTAGGTCTATCACCTCGTCCTCTATTTCTAGAGGTTGAAGGTCGCCCGGCGTTCTAGGCCGGGTTACCAGTGTTGTGTCCAACATTTTCATAAGTCAAGGTTGGGACCGCATTCAGTGTAGTAGTAGCCAGAGCTTGTCCCAAAGTGGGATCCATAACATGTCCAGCCCGTGTCCATTGCTGACTCACTATTTGAGAGGTGGGTCCTCTACCCATCTGCCTCTGAGGCGGTGGGAGTCCTTGGGCCGCTCTGTTCCTATGGTCGATCATCTCTTCATTAACAATCTCCACCTTCATCATTTCAACCAACTCTTCATATGTTAAAGGGTTCTTGCTTCGGACATCTCTCCAGAACAGTGTGTTCATGTTTAGTCCTCCTTTTAGGGCTGAAAGGGCTTCTTTGTCTGTGACTTGTTTACAGTAGGTTATCTCGTCAATGAAATGAACAAGACAGTTTTTTAGGGTCTCCCCTGCTGTTTACCTCATATCTTGCAAGCGTTGAATCGGCGCTTCTCCCTCTTTTCTTGAAAGGTATTGGTTCAGGAATGCCTTTTTTCAGGTTTGGCCAATTTTTTATGCTAAGTGGTGCCAACCTTCTATACCATACTTCAGCGGTTCCACCGAGAGTTGGGTGGAAGGCCCTGCATTTCAAAGCTGACGAGGCACCTCTCAGGCTCATCTGTGTGTTGTACTTGTTAAGATGCTTCTCTGGATCGCCCTTGCCTTCGTACTTAGGAATCTTAGGAGGGACAAAGTTATGGGGCATTGGAAAGGTGCGAAGTTCCCTAGAGAAGGGAAAATTGTCATCATCATCATCAAGCTCATATGACCTGCAAGGTTCGTCAGATTTGTTCCCATCTGCCGCCGGGCGAGGTGGATGCTTAGCAGTTTCAGCTCTGTTTCCTCAATCTACCATATTTCGCCTCTTCCGCCTATTTTTCACAGACGGCGTCAATTTGTTGACCTCGAAAAATGGCTCCGACATGTGGCCAACAGGATAAGTATTCACGTCATTCTCCCTGCACACGTGGCACGTCGTTAGTGGCTCGTGACCTTTCCCGGAGGGGTTGGGAGCTACCGCAAGCACTCAGACGGTCAAGTCAGTTTATAGTTCAATCGAAAAAGGTTCACCATAGGCGAAATGCTACCCAGGAAGTGGTTGGATCAATATAATAATAAAGCGATAATGTCAAAGGAAGAGATTGATACTTGAATATATAACGTAGTAGGAGAAAATCGGGTTCCAATCCTTCTTCTGGCGTATGGAGGGGGTATTTATACCAAGAAAGGGAAGAAGAGAGTCGTTGGATATGGTGACACGTGTTATCGGATCCTCCAGACCTGTCCCATCTAGGTGTCAATCCGTCCCTCCATAGGCTGGCTAGCATTGAATATCTCTGTAAGAGCAGTTGAATTGACCGTCTAGGTCCTGTCATGCATCCCATCAGCCAGGGATTTGACTTTGGAAAGATCACTGGAGCGAAGCAAGGGGGCGAGGCAGGTGCGGAGTTGTGGCATATCGCAGATGAGTACGGGCCTTTACATCCGTGGCATATCGCAGATGAGTAGTTCCTTTGTTGGCATACGTTCAATTTGCCCATGATATAATCACTTCAACTGAAGCGTGGCGTGGTGTGGTGTGGGCCAACTCCACTAACACGTGGAGGGTGAAGTGGTGGGCCTGACACTGGCCCGCAACAACTTAGATTAAAATTAAAATTTTAGTTTCTATCAAACATGAACTTAGTCCCTGTTTGATTGTCATTATTTTTAAAATATATTTGTCCATCCATTCTCTTTTAACCACGTATTATTCAATAAATAATATTACATGTAAATCTAATTTTTTCTTATTTATTTACTACACATTTTCATCAATCTACTATTTCAAAATGAATTCTTACAATAAAACGAGGCTCAAACATACTCATAATAATTTTATCTCTCTTTTCTTTTCTCTTTGGATTTTCAAACACTATGTTATCGAAATTAGACTGAAATGAAGGTTCAAACCAACAAAATTGAGTTTTTCTGATAAATTTTTTGGTAAGGCTAGGCAAAAATCAATCCGAACCAATTAAATCGATCAACCCAACTCAACCCAACCAGTTTGAATTGGTTTTTTTTAGTTCAATTGGATTGGGTTCAAGTTAGAAATCAAATTTTGGGTCGGGTCGGGTCGGGTCGGGCGGGGTTGGGTTCTGAGTTATCTATTAAAACCCAATCAAAGTTAACCTACCCATCCCAATAAATTAAAAAATATTAAAAAGAAATCTTTTACTTCAAGCAAAAAATCAAAACCTAATGATCAAAATTCTCATCTGTCTTTTGTTTCGTCTGCTTCTCATTGATGCTCGTGCCTCGACTTCTCGATTCGATTTTTTGACGTGATTTTTTATTAAACACTTGAATGAAACGAGAAAATTTTGTATTGAGTTTGGATGATTTAACATTTTTAGTATTTATGTTGAATTTATCTTATTCAATATCTATAATATGTAGATATTCAACATGTATTTAGATTGATTTAATATGTATTTAATTTGATCATAGTATAATCTATTTAACAAGTTTTACAACATTTTTAATTTATATTGTTCTATTGGAGTGAAAGTTAATCCCACAAACTATTGATCCAACGTCAATCGATTTAAGTTCTTTCAAATTGCTATTTTTAATGTAACTGAAATTCGTCTAAATTGAAATGATATCAGACTTTAAAAAATTGATCAAATGCAACAAAAAAGGTCCCAACCATTGGACCTATAAAAAAATTGTCCAACTTGAATTGTATTCAAATCCAAACCAATCAACCCAACTCAAACTAACCCGAGTTTAGTCAGTTTGGATTGAGTTGAGTTTCAACCGTGAATGTGTTGATTTTGATTTGAATTATTATCAAATCGAACATGTTGGATTAGTTTGGATTGAACTCAAAACCAATCCAAGTCATGTCATACTCATACCCCAGTTTTTGGTAAATTCAATTGGATAATAAAATTTTATCAAACAAGTATTGAAAAATTGGTTATAGGCAAAAATGGAAAAATTAAAAACCTTTAAAATAAGTCAAGAACCAACCACGCATTTTAAACGGTCCACTTTTTATATATTTTTTATTCTTTTCAAATCATTAAATGGCTCTACCTATTGACCCTGAACTTTTTACGTACGAGTCTACAATGCGGTCCATGAGGGGTCATCGTTAACGTTACGCTCTCTGTCCATAAAGAAATGAACAGCATTCTCCTCTCTTTCTCTCTCTCTCTCACAGACACTTCTTCTCATTTCGGTCAGTAGTTGAGTATGACGAAACTGACTCTCTCTCCATTCTTTTCCAGCTCATAATCACTAACAAAACTCACAAAATACTTTCATTTTTTTCTTCTGGATCTGTGAATTGAATTCCCATTGCGTGAATCTTTGACAAAAGAATGGCGTTTTTAATGCTGCTGCATCTCAGTTTGAGTCCTGTAACACCCTCCAATTCCAATGCCTCCTGTTACTGCAGTTTCAACATTGCAACAAACTTAGGTTTCACCTCTCAAGTTCAGCATTCTTGACAAAATCCATACAAAACCCAGAAATTTTCCAAAAAGAGACCAAAACCTTTCTGGGATTCTCAGAATGTTTTGAGGTGATTTGTGTTTCTCATGATTTTTCTCTTCAAACGTGTTTCTTTCTTTGTTTTCTTTTTGAGTGATGTTTGTGTTTTCTTCTTCTTTTGCTTTTTCGATTTAAGAATTAATTGAGATTCAAGTACAAGAATGTTTAATAGCAGATCTGAGTGTTAAGTTTGTACATTTTGCAGAGACTGGTGATTTTTTTTTCTTTTGCACAAAAATCTGTGCACATATTTATTGCTTTTGTTGAACAAGATTGTACTGGTGGGAATTTTACATTCTTATGAATGCTAATGATGCAAGTATAGTGTTCTAAGTTACACTGAAATAATATGAATTCGGTGAAGCTTTAACAGCTTCTCAACTACCCGAATTCCATTTTTACTTTACCATTCACATGAAAAATTTTTCCTTCTTCTGATGTTTTTATTTGTTATTTTCTACTAATTTAGCATCCGGCATCAAATTTTTATATTCTCTACAAATCAAAGAACGATTTTTTTTTTCTGAATTTTTCGTCAAGTGGGCATATAGGGTTGAATTTTGTATTTTTAGAAAATAAGATTTTGTGTTAATTATAACAAACTTCTGCAGCTGAAAATGTATAATTATTAAAGGTTCAACTACCTTGTAAAATAAGCATTTTTTATTACTTTACTGTGCTTGAAGATTATAGAGAAAGGTTCCATGCCTTTGCACTTTCCTTTTCCATTATGCCTTTGGTACCTTTTTTTTTTTCAAAAAAATAAAATAAAATTCAGCTGTTTCTAAATAATTGCCGTCAAGTGTCAACGTGCTTTATTATTATTTTTTTTTTTGTGGAAATAGGAGAGAAGACTTGATTTTAAAAATTTATGCATTATGTTTCAATTTTAAAAATTTATGCATTATGTGGAAAATGCTTAAATTTTGATTGGAAGAAAAATGTCCCAGTGCCTTTCTGAAGGAACAAGATTTTTTTGTTGGTAATAATCTGATATAATTTGATAGTCATTTCGTTTTACTGGAATCTTTTGATGGATAGATTCAAACAAAGGATTAGATGCTTCCAATTTGAAACCAAAAGCTTATGAAATCTGCTGTTCATTTCAAAATATTAATTTTTTTTTTTGGATTAATGGTTTCTGTGGTACTAAGATCCATTTCTGTACCATTGTCTTCGTATTTCCTAACTTTTGCTTTCGAAATTTGATGAGATTTTCAGTTCTTTAAACAAAATATTGTTTTCGTTTGCGTGTTGCTGGATATTATTACCTGCAGAAGTTTTGTTTCTATTTCGTGCTTTTTGTGAATACTTATTAGAGCAATTGCTGTTACATGCTTTTCAAATTATTACTCCTTGTTTTATTATTGTCTTTTGGTGCCTCATTTTGTGTTTGGATAGTCTAACGATGTTTTGTTGTCTCTTTAATTCCCTCAGAGTAACTGCGATACCTGCAGCAATTTTACGTTCATGTCCCTGTGGATTGCGTCATGAAACTCTTCTCTAACCATATATTTCTTCCTTTCTTCTCTGTCACCTTTTTTCCTCTGGCGCTTGGTGACTTGAACTCTGATAAACAAGCCCTTCTGGCATTTGCTGCTGCTGTGCCACATGGTAGGAGGCTTGACTGGAATCCTGCTACCCCAGTCTGCAATTCTTGGATTGGAGTCACTTGTACCCTGGATGCTAACAATGTGATTTATCTGCGGCTTCCTGGCATTGGACTTACAGGTCCAATTCCCACTAACACCCTCGGAAAGTTGGATGCTTTGAGGATTCTCAGTCTTCGCTCCAATCTCCTCAGCGGTAATCTGCCTCCTGATATTCTTTCACTTCCCTCTCTCCGTTTGCTCTTCCTCCAACGTAATAACTTCTCCAGTGATCTTCCGACTACCTTTCCCCCTCAACTTACTGTCTTGGACCTCTCATTCAATTCATTTCAGGGAAAAATTCCACAAACAATTCAGAATTTGACTCAACTTACTACTTTGAGCCTTCAGAACAATTCTCTTTCTGGATCAATTCCCAACCTAGCCCCACAACTCAAACGTTTGAACCTAAGCAACAACCATCTTAATGGCTCTATTCCTTTGTCTCTACAGAAGTTCCCAAACTCTTCATTCACTGGTAATTCCTTATGTGGGCCACCACTAGATTCTTGTTCACCTTCTCTTCCGCCTGCGCCTTCCCCAAGCTTCTTTCCACCTCGCTCAAATGTCCCTCAGAAGCAAAGTTCTAAGAAAAAACTTGCTTTAGGAGCTATTATTGCTATTGCAGTTGGAGGGGCAGCAGCGCTATTTCTTATAGCACTAATTTTATTCCTCTGCTACTTTAAGAGAAAGCAAAGTGATGACAGTCCGGTGTCAAAAGTTAAGCCTTCTGGTGGTGGGATTCGAGAAAAACTAAGCGAGGAGTTTGGCAGCGGGGTGCAAGAACCCGAGAAGAACAAGTTGGTTTTCTTTGAAGGCTGTTCTTACAACTTCGATCTCGAGGACTTGTTGCGGGCCTCTGCTGAAGTTCTTGGAAAGGGTAGTTTTGGGACAGCATACAAGGCAGTCTTAGAGGAGTCGACAACAGTGGTTGTGAAAAGGTTGAAGGAGGTAATTGTGGGGAAGAAGGACTTCGAACAGCAGATGGAAATAATCGGGAGGGTGGGCCAGAATACCAATGTTGCACCTTTACGGGCTTATTACTACTCCAAGGACGAGAAGCTTCTAGTCTATGATTATTTTTCAAATGGCAGCTTGGCAACTCTGTTGCATGGTATGCAATATTCTTCCTCGTTCCTTTTGTTTCTTCTGCCTTGATTGATTTTTCTTGCGGTTCATTTATCATGTTGATTACTCTTGAAGATGAGTTTCTGTTAGTGAACTGTTCAATTACTCCTATATTAAACAGTTGAACAAAAATAATGATAATCACGGACAATAATATTACAAACAAGAAGAGAAACAGAAAAAAATTACCAAGTGGAAAACATGTAGAAAAATCATTGGAAGACAATGGGAAAACTGAGATTAACTTCAAATGCGGCATTAGTTTGGTGGTTGAATGTAAAAATTAAGACCATAGATCATAATTATCTTACTCGTGTGAGAAAATCCTATTTTACAATGCTATAGTATTTTAAAAATAATTATTGTACTGTTAGTTTAGAGCTTCTTAATATATTAGGCTGGACAAGAATCTGTCATTTTTACATGTGTTAGATCAATAGAATTCAATATACAGCCTTTCGAAAGACAAGAAATTCAAAACTCGGAAGCGAGCAAACTTATCTATCATCCATTTTCATAGGTCGTACTTTAGCTTCTTGCTCTACTCTGTGGACAGAAGAGTGAATCTTTTTTCACTTGTATTAGCTCAATTTCATTTCAACAGGAAACAAGATTGCCGGGAGAACACCTCTAGATTGGGCTACAAGAGTCAAAATATCCCTAGGAGCAGCAAGGGGTATTGCTCAAATCCATTCCGTGGGTGGTGCTAAATTTACTCATGGAAATATCAAGGCGTCGAACATCCTGTTGAATCAAGATCTAGATTGTTGTATATCTGATCTTGGGTTAGCCCCTCTCATGAACACTCCTGTCTCTCCATCTCGACAGGCAGGATACCGTGCTCCCGAGGTAATCGATACTCGGAAACATACTCACAAATCAGATGTATATAGCTTTGGTGTCGTACTACTTGAAATGCTTACTGGAAAACAACCTATTCAATCGCCGGGACGAGATGATATTGATCTCCCAAGGTGGGTTCAGTCAGTTGTCAGGGAAGAATGGACGGCCGAAGTTTTCGACGTTGAGTTAATGAGGTTCCAAAACACCGAAGAAGAGATGGTGCAGATGCTGCAAATCGCCATGGCATGTGTTGCAAACGTCCCGGACATGCGACCAAACATGGACGAAGTCATTAAAATGATCGAAGAAGTCCGATTATCCGACTCGGAGTATCGACCATCTTCAGAAGAGAATAAATCCAAGGACTCCAATGTGCAGACCCCTTGATTCTTTTGAAATCATTATTCACTTATTTCTACTTGATTTTTATTTTTACTTTTTCCTTTTCAAATTCTGAAAAATCAGCTGATTCAAAACCCTGTTTGAACATATATTCATGCTTGCATGGCTAGTGAGAGGGTGAATTTGTCCAGTTGTGTGAGAGCATTTTTTTTATTTTTTTAGTTTTAATCTCATGAAAGACCTTCATTCAAGTAAAATTTAACTTCATATTGACTTGAAACATAACAAATATTTGTGATAAGGTATAATATATCTACTTGTGTAATCAAGAAATGATATCAATTTTCCATTAAATTCAAGACTTATAGATGCTATATATCTATAGTGACATACATCAATTATCAGAGTTGAATTCTGTAGTTTATTTGTCTATACGTATGATTTTTACAAAATCAAGCTCATGGCTCACGAGCTTATTATCCCATGTCACTATAAGTTAACAGGATTCCTTTTTTTGTCTAAATATTTTCCATACGGGAGACATGGGGCCAAAAAGGTAAAAAGGAATGGGTTTCCCTTGCCTTCACATCGTGGGCAGCTTGCACAAGCTACTCATTTAGGGGTAGGAAGTCCAATTATTGGGATATGTATTCGAAAGTATTAAGGCTTTTTATGATTGTTATTGAGCTCCTGTTTGGTACTGTTTCTTTAATTTGAGCTTAATATTCGGTGATGGAAAAAGTGGTACCGCGATTTGATAAAAAAGAACCTGTTGAAGAAAATGTCAGCTTAAGAAAGAAAATAATAATGGGGGCAAAATGGTCAATTGGTTCAAACTAAATTATTTATTGTCCGGCAATGGTAATGTGTTAAGATAGCAAACCAATTTTTTTTTTTTTTGATACCCAGGTATCCCAGCTTATGCTGAACTATGTCCTGAATCACCCATCACTGGCCCCTCAGCAATGGGTGGAAGTAAATCGNCAGGGTCCGTGCACTCTTTATACTCTTGGCCCCAAGGGAGCCTTCATCCATGAATATTACATCACCAAGTAAACCAATATATTTAATTGTAGGGAATTGAAATAAAATTATTTATGTGATTTTATATAGGAAAAAAATATATAATTACCATAATTTCAAGATACTTTCAAATATAAGAAACTTGTAAAATTCTTTCAAAAATTAGGTGGTTGCTCATAAGATTTTATGATTTATTAATTAATTAAAGATATTAAGATCACAAGAACACACAATTTATGGTCTCACTCACAAAGTTACAAATTGTGAGTCGCAATTACAAATTTAATCGTAAATTGCACATTTTTTTATTACACATTATTTATTGATTGCAAATTACTCATTTTATTAGTCACAATCACTCAAATAAATTCTAACAATCGCTTTTCATCCCACCTCATCCATTCCATCAGCACCACCCAATTGCCACTGCCATCTCATTATCTCCACCACCACGCAGATATGTAAATCTACCTTACCACCACCACCATTATGCAGATGTGTGCATCCACTCGCACCACCACCGTGTAGATCTGTACCCAAATGCCACTGCCATCACCACCATCGCCCTCGTGGTATCAGTACCACACAAATTTGTATATGCATCGCACCATCACCATTACACCATCACCATGCAGATCTGTACATCCAACTGCACCACCACCACCACTACCACATCACAACCATGCAGATCTGTACACTGCAACCCACTATGTACCACACAACAATCATCGCACCATAACATCCACCACGCCGTGAAATTCACCACCTTTAAGTTTATTTGCCATTACAAGGGATGAGAGAGAGAGAGAGAGAGAGTAAAGTGGAAGAAGATATATATTAGGGTGGTGGGTGGGGTATTGTGATCCAATGCAAATGGGGTTGGTATTGATGGCACTAGCTAAAGTTGGTGGCAGCGATAGCCAAATCTATAGAGGGAGAAGATAGATGGTCACAATTTTTTTTTTGATACCCAGGTATCCTTACTTACGCCAGACTATGTCCTGGACCACCCATCACCGGCCCATCAGCAATAGGCGGAAGTAAATCGCAGTATATGCCCAAGTTGACAATGGTCCGTGCACTCTTTATATTCTTGACCCCAAGGAAGCCTTCCTCCATGAATATTACATCACCAAACTGCTCCACCCACAAATGAGTATTA
>CAIGRB010000890.1:7278-20292 GCA_903798255.1 Fraxinus quadrangulata | reverse complement strand
AGGCTTTCAATGCACCTAAAATTAAGAATGAAACCTGCAAACCCGTCTTAAATTCTCTTCAATTGGGGGAGTGATGAATGCAACCGTTTTCCATACGAAGGTTCACATTTTGAAATAAGAAAAGAAAAGAAAAAAATTCAAAAGACAGAAATAAGAGAGAAGCAGAATTCTAAAAGTTCTCGTGCCATCGGGAAGTGACAACCATCGTCCAACTTTATACTTTCAAAAGTTTTTAAACGAAGATAGGTAGAGGTGCAAGTGGTTATTTCATTTTCAAGTTATGAATTTTCGTTAAAGTATGAATGAATTGGTGCCTTTGGGTACGGTGTTTCGGCACTACTATAGTTTGAATGATCATTATCCGACTTCACGTGTTATGATATTACTATAGAAATTGGATTTTGCAAATCCCTCTACGTGCAACGATATGAATCCATAGTTCGAAATTTCTAATTTGATAACGAAATGCACCGATGATATCTATTGAGTTTCAAACTCATGGGTTAATTCTCCTCTTACAGGTTGATTTGATATACTTGGGGTGTGGATGATGGTAGAGGATGATGCAACAAGCTATGGAGAAGTTGGTGACTTAACGTTCTTAATTCGAATATACAACATTTATGTATTTTAAAAAACAAAAACATATTTCTAAGTACATCATATGTGGAACTATTCTAAAAAAATTTTATGAATAAGTTATGTGTTATAGAAATTAACTTACAAGTCACCATTTACCACAAATGTAAGTGTTAGCGATTTAGTGTTGCTGTTTTTCTATATTTTTAGCTTCTGCCTTAGAATTCAAAGATTTATTACTCAATCATTACTTGAAAGTTTTTGATAAAATCAGTAACATTTGATGGCCTCATAGGTTAGTTATTGAATAAAGTTGGAATCATGTCAATCCGATGTCGTTAGAATTTTATATGTCTCTTAAAGTAAAATGTACTGGATAGTGTTGCTATTTTCAGCTTTTGCCCTTGACTTTTGAAAATTCGTAACTCAATCGTTACTTAAAATGTTTAGACAAAATCAATGGCGTTTGATAGTGTCACGGATTATCTACTGAATAAAGTTGAAAACACATCGATTTGATGTTTGTAGAATTGTATGTCATTTTTAAGTAAACTGTGCTGGGTTACCTTCTAAATCGAGTCGCTGCAGGGTTTTGAAAAATATTTTAATACCTCATATGTTGCCGACGGAAGCTAATTATTGGATATGTCATAATATAAAGAATTTCCTACTTTACTATAAAATTTTATGAAGTTTTGGGGTTGATAGCTATGCAAACAAAATTATTTTTGAAATTGCCACTGAGATAAAAAAAACAAAAGCAACAACATTTATTTTTATTTCACGTCAATAATGTGACTTTTTTCTAAGAAATTATTAGATAATCCCTTAATATGAAACGACGTTATTTAGAATTAAATAATTCTTGAAATAAATTTTTATGCTTTCCACTAAAAGTATAGTTACTTATTTATGTAAGTCTACGATCTACGGGTAAAGTAAAGTTAATCTAGTGAATATTTAAACCATGGGCGTTGGGGCGTTACAAGCCACATCCTTGTCTTTCATGTCAAAATATTTCGTTAACATTTTCGTGATTATTATCCATAATTAACATGTCATCCACATAAAGACATACGATTACACAGGCTTTCGATGTATGTTTTATGTATGGACATTTGTCACACATTAATTTTAAAACCATTTGACAACATAGTCTTGTCAAACTTTTGGTGCCTTTGGAGTTTGCTTCAATCCATATATGGATTTAACGAGTTTACAAACTTTTCGTTCTTGGTTAAAAGCAATGAACCCTTTAAGTTGCTCTATGTATATTTCTTATTCTAACCTACCAATCAAAAAAATCATTTTTGAGTTTGATGAATCTCAAGGTTATGCAATGCAGCAATTGCAATCAACAACCTTATCAAAGTGATTCTAGCTACAGGAGAGTTGGTATCAAAGAAGTTGAATCCTTCATTTTGCCTATATCCTTTTGCAACCAATCTAGCCTTACATTACCAATGGACCCATCCAATTTTAATTTCTTTTAAAAAATCTATTTGCACCCCCAAATGCTTATTTCCGAGTGGTAAATCAATCAGCTCCCAAGTATGGTTTTACATTATAAAATCTACCTCAATGTTGATAGCTTGTTTCCAATGTGGTGCTTTCGGGGTAGATATTACTTTACTAAATATATTTGGATCATCTTCTACCATATAGGTTAGAAAATCAAGACCATATGAAATAGATGTTCTAGCTCTTTTACAAAACTTTGATTCTTCATTGTTTGCAGTAGTACCATTTGTAGTTTCATAAGTTCTCTTATTCAAACTTACATTTTCTTTGTCTTTGCACGGAAAGATATTTTTGAAAAATGAAACATTTCTTGATTCTATTATGGTGCATTCATGTATGTATTGAACATCAGACTTATGAACAAGAAATCGATATGTACTACTATTATTGACGTATCCAATAAATATGCAATCAATTGTCTTAGGCCCAATTTTCACTTGTTTCGACTTTGGTACTTCAACTTTAGTCAAACACTCCCATACTTTCAAGTGTTTATAAGAAGGAGAATAACCTTTCCATAATTCATATGAAGTTTCATCCATTTTCTTTTGAGGTATTTTATTTAGAATGTTATCTGCAGAAAGTATAGTTTTCCCTACATGTTCTGTGATAGCCCCAAACTAATTGGCATCGCATTCATCATCTCCTTAAGAGTTCGATTTTTATGTTCAGCAACATCATTTGATTGAGGTGAGTAAGGTGTCATTGTTTGATGAATAATGCCACGTTCGGAACAAAATTCTTCAAATGGTGCCCCCACATTCTCCTCCTCTATTATCTCGAATATTCTTTATTTGTTTACTAAATTGATTATCAACTTTTGACTTACAATGTTGAAACCATCTAAGGCTTCGTCTTTTCTTTTTCGAAAATAGATATAACAATATTTTGTACAATCATCGTTGAAAGTGATAAAGTATTTCTTTCAACATTTTGTTTGAACGAATTTCAAATCACATCATCGCTGGTGTAGCGTTCCTTTGAACCAAATGAAATAGTGTCGATTTAGCTTCAACACAAATTTCACATTTATGATTCGGATCAAACTTAAGTGTTGGTATCAAACTTAGATTTATAAGTTTATACAAAGATTTGTAATTTGCATGTATTAATCGATTATACCATAAATAAGACAATTCAAGCATATAAGTAGAATTTAAACTTTTATTAATAATGCTTTGCTTCGATACAATGGTGAGAATGTTCATTTTGAACATTCCGCCACATAACCCTTTCCAACATACAACACATTCTTAGTGAGTTAACATTTATCGAATACAAATACAAGTTTAAAGCCATTTTTACTAGGTACCTAGATACAAGGTTCTTGTGAATGTCCGATACATGTTGGACATTGTTGATGACAAGCTCTTTGCCAGACGTCATCATCAATGTAACTTTCCCTTGCCCTTCAACTTTAGAACTTGCAGAATTTTCCATGATGAGTTGTTCCCCAATCAGCTCTTCATAGCATGAAAACATTATCTTGTCTACACAAATGTGAAGAGTAGCTCCCATATCAATCTTCCATTCTTTTGGATTTCCAACGTCACATTCAGAAACAACCACAAACAAATTCATCTCTTGTACACCTTGAGAAAGGGTGTCTCTTTCTACCACATTTATTTGTGCATTCTTCTTAGGCTTTCGACATTCATTAGAACGATGTCCCGCTTTTCCACAATTATAGCAAGTGTCCTTGAATTTCTTGACATTCTTGGTTTTGTCTCTCTTTAGTGCATCACCCAAGACCTTGGGCTTTTTGTTGATCCTTCAATCGGATTCCACAAAGTTGGCTCCAAGATGAACACTAGACTTCCTTTCGGTCTTTCTATTGTTTTCTTCAATTCATAAATGGACTATCAATTCTTCTAAGTTCATATCTTTGCGCTTGTGTTTGAGATAGTTTTTGAAATCTCTCCATAGAGGAGGGAGTTTTTTTATGATGGTAGCAACTTGGAATGATTAACCCGACTTCATCTTCTTCGCATAAATGTCATGAAGTATAACCTCCAGTTAACGATTTTGGAATTTATCATCTTGTACTCTAGGAACTTTTCGATAACGAACTTCTTCATGTCGGCTTGTTTTGTACTTTTTCTCCAATGAATCCCAACATTCCTTGGCTGATTCCATAGCACTATACATCACTGTATAGCATGTTGCCCAACCCATTTAGGATGTAATTTTTGCAAAAAAAAAAATAATAATAATAATAAATAATAAAATCCAAGTTCTTCCATGTATCCAATGCAATAATCGATTCACGATTATTCTCTTCTTCTTGTATCGTAAGAAGGTCTTCGATTAAGAACCATGTTAAGTTCAAAGAAGTGAGATAAAACATCTTTTATAACCATCTCTTGAAATCTGCTCCACTAGATTTCTTTGGTTTTTCCCCATGTGGAACAAAGTATTTTGAAGTGGTATAGTGAAAGACGAAACCACATTGTTTGTACTATTTGTTGTTTGACTCAAAGTAGTCTCAATGGTATTCATTTCTGTTACAGAAGCAGAAGTTCAACACAAAATATCAAGAATGGAATAGCACTTGTGCTTATTCCAAAAGATGAAGAGAAACGGGTTTAGAAACCAACAAAACAACAAAAATATTCATCTTAAAATTGTTAGAGAAATAGTGTATATATTGTTTCGTGGGTGACTATACAAATGAAACAACAAATGAAAACAAAGAAACAAAGATGGAAACCGAAGAAATAATAGAAACAAAAGACTGAGTTAAGTGTTTAACACATTTTCTTTAGGACAAATTTCTCCACAACAGTGCTCACTAAAGTATGACAATTGTCTCCCAAGATATAACATAGAACTCCTTGTAGCAGAAGCACTTCAAACTATAAGGTCAGATGAACCGAACAAATTTTTTTCTCTCTACACAAAGAATGTTTTTTCATGCAAGTATAGGAATGATTTTTCAGAAGTTTGTGATACAAGATCAAAGATAATGATATGGGATCACTTAATGATGTCCAATGGGTTCAATTTTTAGCAGGAGAGGACGTTGTGCCGAAGAGACACATCCCAAAACTTAGCATCTTCACCAAAGGTAACAGCCCTCCAGGCCGCTCCCTTGCTGCACGCACAACACTCGAGCGCTAAAAGCAGAAACCTTGGAGCCCGCCTAGCAATAGGAGTGAAAGCCTTAGGTGCTGAATCCGATTTTTCTTTCCAACGTTTGACTACAATTTCTCATTCATTCGTAATTAGTTTTGACATTCTAAATATACTATGATCATCAACTCAATTAGTAGAACTAGTCTTTTTTTCCATAATTTGACTATCGGATCAAGCCCTAATATTTGGCTGAAGTTGATGCAATGTCACTTTTTTACTTTTTCATGGGTTTAAACCTAACCAAATTCCAACAGCTTCTGCAACTCACTTGACAAGTGAGGTATTAGGGATCTATATGCCTAACTTGAGGGAGAATGTTGGCGTGAGTTAGCATTGGAGAGATCACAGGATAAGCCATGCACGTAAATACATAATTTATGGGTCAACCTTTATTTTGGCCATGAAATCTATATAGCGACAGTTTTTTTGTCATTATACATAGATTCTATCTCCGTGAAGAAAAAAGTGAAATAAGAAGAATATTTTTTACCAAAAGTTGTCAGCAATGTTGTTGTTTATTAATTTCTTTAATTGATATTGGGATGTGTTGTGATTAGGTTCAAATAGTAAAGCGATTTTACCAAACAAAAAATATTTAAAATATAAAGAACTGAACGTAAAAAATGAACACAAGATTTTTGCCCTAAGGGAAGAGGTTCAGAGCTAGGCTTCTAATCCTCTTTCGAGCTTTCATCACTGAAAGAAAACCATTGCAATAAACCAAAACGAAAGCATTCAAGTTACAGCTTCTGAGCACTCAGGTTGAATCACTCAAGATTGTAGAAACAACCTCTTAACATGGTTACAGTTCACTTAAGAACACCACAAGAGATCTTACAATATTTATAGATCACTCAAGACAAGTAAACTTTAAGAGATTTTCATAATGATCAAAGATCTTTTAGATTTCAGAGAGAGAGAGAGAGAGAGAGACGAAAAACTTAGAAAGACAAAAAAAAAATGAATGAGGCAAACCTAAGCAAATGATACACGCATTGAAACAGCCAGAAGAACAGCCATCCAAAGTCTTGCGGTTCACACTTGGCAGCATCTTGTTAACTTAGCCCATTAAGAAAGAAATACGTTTGACCTTTTAGTTTCATTTCATCTATCAAATAGTCAATCAATCCAGTTAGTTGCCACGTCACTCTGGTCCAAAGTCATCATTGTGCCACATTCTCACAATCTCTACCTTGGTACAATGGTTCCAGTTCTCTTGCGGTAGTTTTTCCAGACAAATCAGCAAGTTTTTATGTTTAGCTAACTCAAACAATCCAGAAATTTGTTTAAAGGCAACAGCTTATTACCTACATCGGCAGGATTAAAATGAGTAGAAATCTTTTCAAGTTTTACCATACCTTGTGAAATCTAACATCAACATGTTTAAATCTATTATGTAAGATATGAATTCTACTTAAATGACTAGCAGATTGGCTATCTAAATAAAGAACAACTTCTTTATTAATAAATCCAAATTCATTCAATAGGCCTTTTAACCATATTCTTTCTTTTATTTTATTAGTTGCAGCTATATACTCCGCTTCAGTAGACAATAGGGCAACAATCTTTTGAAGTTTCGATTTCCAACTTATATGAGAATTGCATAGAGTATACAAATAAGTAGAAGTGGATTTATATTATCTATGTCACTTGCATAGTCGGAATCATTATATCCTCTCAAAACAACACTACTCAGATTGTTTTCTAAATTGAATTCCAAAATCAGAAGTACCCTTGATATAATTGAGATTTCATTGCTTTCCAGTTAGTTTCTCCAAGATAAGACTTATATCTACTTAAAACACATAAAATATGCCAAATCAAGACTGGAGCAGGCCATTAAGTACATTATAGACCCAACTGCATTAGAGTGTGGCACTTTTGCCACTTTCTCAAACTCTTCTTTAGATTTAGGACATTGTTCATTTGAAAGTTTAAAATGATTTTCTAACGGTAAACTAACAGTTTTTAAGTTGGACATAAATTTTTTTTCCAAAGTTTCAACATGTATGATTTCGGACTTCGGACTTAGATGTGATATGCCTTCTCTTCTATAACTCTTAATTTCAGTACCCTAAATTTTTCTATCAGGACCTAAGTCCTTCATTTCAAATTTAGCTTTTAATTTGTTCTTAATCAATTCTATGTCATGACTAGCCAAAAACATGTCATCTACATAAAGAAGTAGATAAAGTGAATCTTGTCCACCACTTCCTTTACAATAAAGACATGTATTAAAATTACTTCTCTTAAAACCAAATCCAATTACAAAAGTATCCTTCTCTTGTACCATTATCTTGGATCTTGTTTTAAGCCATATAGAGACTTTTTAAAAAGGCACACTAAATTAGATTTCTTGTTTATTTTAAAACCTTTTGGTTGTGTCATGCAAATGATTTCATCAAGATCACCATTTAAAAAAGCTATTTTATTTCATCCAATTCCTAGTTAAACTATGTGGCTAAGGATAGGATTACTCTAATAGTTGTAAATTTTACAACTGGAGAAAAAATTTCTTTGAAATATATTCCCCCTTTTTGAGCAAAGCCTCTAGTCATAAGTTTGGCTTTGTTTCTAATGTCATTCTCATTTTGTTCTCTTATAATTTTGAAAATCAATTTACAGTCAACAACCCTCTTACCCTAAAGCCCTTTAATCAGAACCCATATTTTATTCTTTTATAAGAGATTGCATTTCATCATGCATTGCTGCAAGCCAGTGGTTAGAATCATTGCTACTCATAGCTTCTTCAAAAAAGCCAGGTTCATTTCAATCATGCTTTGAAAGGTTAAGAGAAAAACATCTTCATCGAACCTAACATGAGGTCTTATTTGTCTTTTTGCGTGTCTCTAATAAGTTGATAATCATTTAAAGGTTGATTCGTTTCCAAATCAACTTTTTATTCATCAACATGAGCTCTGCCATCTGGAGTTTCCTCATTTCTATCAATGAATTGAGCATCAATCTGATGAGTTTCTTCAGCAGTATGCTCCACCTCAATTTCAATCCCGCTCTACATTTTCATTTTGACTTGAGGGTTCTGATTGCTTTTCGTCTTAAGATAGGGAAGGTCATCCTCATTAAATACAATATTTCTACTTATTATGAACTTATACCATTTGACTTCCCTCACCCAAATTCTATACCCTTTCACGCATTTACCAAAGCCAAGGAAAACACACTTTAGAGTTCTAGGCTCTGACTGATGTGTAAAGGCTGCACATCAAAGACTTTCAGATTGCTTCAACAAGTTTTCCACTCCACTTTTCTTTCGATGTTTCAAAGTGTATAGCACTAGCAGGGCTTCTATTTATCAAGTAACTAGCAGTTTAACAAGCCATTACCCAAAATAATTTTAGGAGGCTTGCACTGTTTTTCAATAATAGTTCTATTCATTCTTTTAGCTAAGCTATTTTGTTTTGGAGTGTGTGTCATAGTTCTGTGTCTCATTATGCAAGATAATTTTCATAACTTATCAAATTCAAAATTGGTGAATTTTACCATTACCAGTTCTTAGCACTTTAATGTTTTATCAGTTTCATTTTCAATTAAAGTTTTCCATTCTTTGAAAACATTGAAAGTATCAGATTTTGATTTTGGGAAAAAATCCAATTTTTTCTAGAAAAATAATCAACGATTAAAAGAAGGTATTTAAAACGAGTATGAATTGGCACAATAGCTAGTCCCCAAAGACCAGCTTGCAAGTATAGACACAAATTTATGCATTCCAGGTAAAAATGGTAATCTTTCCTAAGATGCAATAATCACAAAAACTGAGTTTCTCTCTATTATATTTTCCTTAGGTACCTCGTTTTTTCAAAATTTGAAACCCTTTGTCACTAATTGACCCAATATTTTGTGCCATATTTGTAGCTTGTCATTTTGAAAAGAGATTACCTTTGAAGTGGAATCAAAAAAGGTTTACAGATTGCAAAATGTAAATGCCATGTCTCTTGGGGGCTTCAAAAATCAATTGTAAGTCCCTCAAGATTTTATTGTATCCCTTATTGCTCATTATGCCATAATTTAAATCATCTAAGACCCTTAAGGAAATAAGATTTCTTTGTAACTCAAAAACACACCTAGTCTATCCCAAAACTAGATCATCGTTAACCTTTACTCTTCAAGTGATAGTTCATATTTCCTTAAACCGACGTGTCATATGATTACCCATTAAAACTTGACCTCCATTTACATTTTCAAAATCAGTGTACCATTCTCTGTTAGGACATGTGAAATGTGTAGCCAGAGTCAATAATCCATTCTTGACTAGGTTGATAGTTTATGGAAACATAAACTTCATCAATATTAGTCTCACCTTTATAGGCTAATGCTGCACAACCATCAATTTTAGACATATTTCTCATATGATTAAGTCTCTTGGGACAATCTTTCATAAAATGACCTTCTTTTTAATAGTAAGAACATTTTTTTACATTTTGTTTTACCTCTCATTTTATTTCTAAAATTCCCTTCTTCTTGTATCCTATCTTCTTACTAGAGTTACTATACTTTGGATTAAACTTGGATGTAACCATTAAGTTCTCCTGACGGACAGATTATTTCCTCTCAAATTTGAACTCTAACTCCTTATTCATTAAGACATTAATGATAATTTCAGTAGTTAGTGTTTTTCTTCAATATTCAATTGCACTTTTAATATCTTTGTATTTATCATCATTTGAATTCAATAAACCCATGGACAACTGATCTTTAGAGAACTTCTCATCACTGTTGGGTAGGTCATGTGATAATCTGTTAAATCTATCAATATTAACCTCAAGGTTAAGAGAAGGATCCAATTTAAAACCGAAGATTTGTTTCAGAAGATGCACGTTATTTGGAATGGTTTTATTCAAATATATACAATTTAACATTAGTCTTTGTTTCAACAATTTCTATGAACACATTATCAGACAAATGTAGAAAGATTGAACTACGTGTAGTTTCATCAAGTTCAGCTTCTTATTTTCTTCAAGATTAGTTGGCCATGACTCATAAATGGCATTTGCATATTTTTGTTGAAGTAAAATTACCCTCATCTTTTGGCACCAGTGACTAAAGTCCCCCTTACAGTTACAACAAGTTCTAAACAAAGAAAAAGTACAAATTGTTGTTGGAAGAATAAAGAACTTTACACATACAAATGTATTTTCTCATAATCTTGACTTAGGTTAAGGTAACCCTCAGATTCCAAACAACTTAATGGGTTTTGGACAAAGGAATTGCCAAGAGAGTCACAAATCTGAATAGATATACTTGTTTACAAAGAACTACACGTATAAACAAACAATCTATACAGTAAACTGTAAAATAGGAACGAAATCACCAGATCCCTTCATTAGGGTTTCAAGAAATAACAACAAACTGCTGAGTTAGCGATTAGAAGTTTCAATGCTACCGTAGACGAAGCCAAAAACTACCGTCTAACTACTCTAATACCACTATTGTAATTAAGTTCAAATAGTTAGGCAATTTTACGAAATGAAAATAGCAGAAAATATAAAGAAATTGAAAGTAAAAAATGGACACAAGATTTTCGCCCTAGGGCAAGAGGTTTAGAGCCAGGCTCCTAATCCCTTTTTGAGCTTCCGTCACCAGAAGAAAGCCAACCAAAACCAAAGTGTCCAAGTTACAACTTTTGAGCACTCAAACAAAATTACTCAAGATTACTTATCAACATGGCTACAGTTCACTCGAGAACACCATAAAAGATCTCACAATATTTACAGATCACTAAAGACAAGTAAACCTCAAGAGATGATCAGAAAATCGAAGATTTTTCGAATTTTAGAGAGAGAGAGACGAAGAACTCAGAAAGCAAGAAAAAGTGACACGACATGTCTCGAATCACCCTAATGGACCCGAAACGTGACCTACGCCGATTGTAGATGCTAACTAGATACTAGATCCACCACAAAGGCTGACTAACGTTACTAGTAATTATGTACAAAAATCAAATGCTTGTGAAAAATATCATGCAATGGGCCCAAATAATTACTCTTGCTCTACCAAAATGAATCATATAACTCAATATGTCATGTGGCTATAACTCTAAAATCATCGGGCTCCTCAAACTATCAAGAACCAATTGCTACCTGTAAGAAAATTTGTGGAAAAATATATGAGTTGATTGCTCAATGGAAAATTTTGAAAATAGTTATACTTTCTCATTTATACATATTTATCAAAAAACGAGTTCATGTCATTTAATAATTTACAGAATAACACCATATAATTACAACCAAGAAGTGGGACATTCCTATAACCCTTTAAAATAGCATCCCATAGTCATGATATAAACATGAGCTGATATCCTATAATCTCATGACATCAAATGTACTAAAAATCCACCAAAAATGTACCATCTGACTAAAATATGTAATCTGATCATACACGCGTAGACTGTCCCTTAGGTTAAGCACTCTCGACATGGGTCTCGGGTGAACGGAAGCAGGTCTCAGAGACCTCTCAATTCTAGAATACGGCCAATGCCCCTCAGTTAACTATATATATATGGTCAAGACCCCTCAGTGTAATATAGAACACGGATGAGGCCCTTCAGTGAGCTAGAAAAAGTATATAATTATGGGTACTTTTCTGCTCGATCTCAATATCACACATATCTCACATTCCAATTCACAAATACTCCATATATAATCTTTGAAATTTCACATATATCATAGTGGAAGAACCTTCATAATAATCATGTAATCGAGCAAATAATTGCACATAATGTAATAGTATAGTTAATTTATCAATACTTGAAAATATTTAAGTTTTTCCACTCACAAAGTTATAGATTGATCGCGACTTCAATCTTCACATTACCTCCTTACATTCAAATACGAAGTATGATATCTCGCACTCGCTCCAAGAGATCATATCCCTTCACAAAGGTGCCTCAAGCATTGTTCCTACCATTAGAAATAAGGATTCACTAATAAGAACTTGGAATCTTTTAGTTTCAATGTCACAATCCTAGTTAGGGTCACTAACAAATACTCCTTTATATAAGTTATCTTAACACCTAGACCCAATATTAAACACTTTATCTGGTTTCCATACTAACGTATCCAAGAAAATCAGATGATTGACAAAACTAGCACTATATTTCCAGAATATTGGAATGTGGCACCAATGTCCGTATATTGAAATCTCTCTCCAAACCCATTGACAAAAAATAGAATTTTGTAGAAATCTGCCCGAAAGTGGGAAAGAATAAGGTAGACTAAGTAAGATTAAGCCTCAAATCATCCAACTGTGATAAATCATAATCATGTGTTTAATATCATATAAACAAACACAAGGAAATTAAAGAATAAGTCTCTATTTCACAAATTCATTACCAAAGTTTTACCAATTTCCCAATATACATCTCTTTAATATATTCTTTCTTCATACCCCAAATACATGTCAATATCCTTTAATTCTTGCTAAACCTAGAAATTTTTCCATAACCCTAAAAATTTGATTAACATAACTTTTTACTTGCCTCTTGAAAATAAGAAAGAATTGGAGGGATGAAAAACCCAAGCTTGAAAATTCTGGCGACTGATTTTTGTTCTTCCCTTTTCTTTTCTTTCCTTTCCTTTTTCTCCCCCTCCTTCCTCTCTTTTCTTGATTCTTCTCTGCCTCGGTTTTTACGAGGAAACACGTGTAGATGGACTGTTGAAAAGGCCAAAATTTAAGTTTGGCCTTTGACTAAAAAAAATATACATTTAAAAAAAAAAAACAAAAAAAATAAAAAAAGAAAAAAAAACCATATTAAAAATTAAC
>CAIGRB010000885.1:7712-19764 GCA_903798255.1 Fraxinus quadrangulata | reverse complement strand
AAAAGATCCATCAAATTCATAGAACTTGATATAATAATACAGGAATGTTGAACAGTTGTGCGAGGGCTTACAGCTTACCTAAGGTTGATTGGGCGAAACTTGGCCCATTATTCTGGGAATTTGTTGGATTGCTGACGTATGGTTGACTACCTCTGCCGAAATTACTGGTTGTAAAACAGTTATGAAAAAGCTTACTGAAGGTTCATCTGGTCTAGCCTTAATTATTGCAGAACCTGAAGCTTTGTTTGACACCTGAACCTTTGAGCATCTGAATGAACCTATTATCAGCAGATTTTCCGTATGCATTTTGGTCCCATTGCAGTCTGTGGTCCAATCTGATGGAAAATATTTTAATACATCTCATCCATCAAAGGGTTTGTAGTAACCGAAAATTAGAGGATTATGTCAATAGCTACCTTAGAAAGGAGGAAAGGCGTTTTGTAAATTTATGTAACATATCCAGAAATAGTATTTTTTTTCGTTCATGAGATAATGAGTTGAATGTGCAGATTGCTATCTACCATGCCTACCGATGGCCATTTCTTGTGACAAATTTGCATTTGTTGCATTTACATCATGTATATTGTCTCAGCTAATACTTTATTTCTTTGGACTTTGTTTAGCTTGTCTCTATAGCTTTTTTCTTCTCCACAAATTCTACCTCCACACTCTGAAACAACCAATCATTCTTTTTATGTAGCTGATCAATCTCCTCTTTGAATGCTAATTTTAGCCGTAGTTTCTGTAAGTTGATCACATTATGAAAGGCATTGATTTCCTCTTACATAACTAAAAAAAATACAAAAATGGAAAAAAAAAATGAAGTTATATGGATCATATCTTCTTGCAGTTCTAAGTTTTCATCATCTTTTTGCTGTTTTTCCAACTCCAGCTGGTGAGACAAGCAGACAGATTGATATGCCTATGAATCGTCCAGTTGATAAGCTTCTGGACTGTTCCCCAAAATTAGAGATGCATTTTCAGTTCTAGACTAGTAGCACCCAGTTCAGATCCATTTCTTGTCATATCTAATGGCATGTTTGATGGTTGTAGAGACACATCTCTCGTAGAATGCTGCATAGAATAATCCCATGGCAGTGCTGGAGTCTGGACCTGGTGATTCAGTCCACTTTTTCATACCTAACGGCTTGTCTCTTCTGGAATGTTGCACAGAAGGATCCTTGTTTGATGGCTGTGTAAAAGCCTTTGTCGGTTAACTAAGGCTACTTGCACCTTTACTATGACCATTTTGGACAGTCTTGGTTCCAAGTACAACACCACTTTCTTTAGAAGCGGAATTTTCGAAGCTACGCCGCCCTTATAACAGGTAAAAGACTTAAAACTCGTCTCTACAAAAGGACAAACCAAAAATATTAATTAATACAGGTTTAAGACATCATGTACAAAAATGTGGGATTTATTAGATTTCCCTGGTTTACAAATATTAAAGATAAGTATCATGCAAAGCTAAAGATTGACAGTAATACTAATATACATACTAGTATATTATGGAAATGAGTTAACCATCTTCAAAGTAGTGTACAGCAGACTACATGAAGATGTTTTATTAATAACTATTTACCGCAAATATGGATTACATAACGTCATCGGTATATGCATGATAATTACGATTTTTGCAGCCTATGAGACGTATTATATATAGTAAAAATCTTGCAAAAGACCATCACGAAGAAGATAAATGCCAAGCAATGACAAAACTTCATCCTTCTATGAACGAAAGAAAAGTGATGAAGTCAATAAGCAAGCTATATCACAAAGGAATGTCTGANAGCAGACTACATGAAGATGTTTTATTAATAACTATTTACCGCAAATATGGATTACATAACGTCATCGGTATATGCATGATAATTACGATTTTTGCAGCCTATGAGACGTATTATATATAGTAAAAATCTTGCAAAAGACCATCACGAAGAAGATAAATGCCAAGCAATGACAAAACTTCATCCTTCTATGAACGAAAGAAAAGTGATGAAGTCAATAAGCAAGCTATATCACAAAGGAATGTCTGATGAATTAAGTGTGACACTTTTGTTGATGTTAAGTCACATTTCGTCCTCTATATGATCACATGTTTTTGTTGATAATCTAGCTTATGTTATGGTAGCTAGTTAGACTTGTTTAGTTTTATTACAAGTTGATGTAATCGACAAGTATGGAGTAGTGGTAATAGGTAGAATTGTGTATAGAATATATTTTTATTTTGCATCATGTATGGCTATATGAAAGGGAGTCGTGTACTGCCAGTTGTGTTGAATCAATCAATCTATGTTTCCCTCCTCTTTGTCTTCTATACTCTAACAATGGTATTAGAGCTTCCAGGATCTTTGAAGGATCGAAAAAGTGCTAAAAAAATGAAGAAGAAGGGTGAGGTGAAGAAACTGTCCAAGGCGGTAAGGAAGAACAAATTTGGTACCTTCAAAAATACCAGCAAACACGAGAGAAAACCAGTAAGCACCCTTCATAAATAGCTGGGTGATTTAGTGAAAAGTGATATGGCTTCGAGTGGATTTTCTACACCTTTACCTTCAGCATTCACATGAGAGAACTATGATTTATGGTCTGCAAAAATGAAGGCATATTTAAAGGTCTATGACTTGTAGGAAATCACTAAGACTAGAGTTGAACCACCAACTCTAAGAGCAAATCCTACCATAACCCAGCTGAAGCAACATAGTAAGGAAATAGCCAAGAAGTTTAAGGCTCTTTCTTGCATTCAGTCAACAGTCTCAGATGCCATATTCACAAGGATAATTATTGTGAAACTGCAAAGGAGGCATGAGACAAGTTGAAGAAAGAATTCAAGGATGAGAGGATAAGGCAGATGCAGGTTCTGAACTTTAGGAGAGAGTTTGAGACTCTAAAAATGAAGGATTCTGAAACGATGAAGGAGTTTGCTGATAGGCTGATGAAGGTGGTTAACCAAATCAAATTGCTTGGAGATGATCTTCCAGACAAAAGGGTACTGGAAAAGGTATTGATTAGCTTACCAGAAAGGTTCGAATCTAAGATATCTTCACTTGAAGATTCAAGATATTTGTCTACCATTTCATTGGCTGAATTGGTAAATGCTCTCCAAGCTACTGAACAGAGGAGATTGTTAAGGCAAGAAGAGCAAGTTGAGGGTGCTTTGTTTGCAAAGGGAAGCAGATGACTCAAACAAAATTTGGTGGAAAGAAGCCACAAAATGAAAAGAAGGAAATTGAAGCAGATAGTTCACAAAAGAATACTAAGTACCCTCCTTGTCCACATTGCAAGATAAAAGGTCATTCTCCTAAGTATTGTTGGTTCAAGCATGGTGTTCAATGCAGGTCATGTAAGCAATTTTGGTATATTGAAAAGGTCTGCAAAAATCGAAAGGAGAAGAATGAAACTTAGCAAGCAAAGGTTGATGAAGATCAAGCTGAAGAACATCTTTTCTCAGCCTTGAATCAAATGGTCAACAGCAAGGAACATATATGGTTACTTGACAGTGGCTGCACTTATCACATGTCATCAAATACATATATTTTTGTAGAAATGAATGATATCTACAGATCAAGGGTAATGGTTGAAAATGGAGAGTATGTGGCAGTTAAAGTTATTGGCAAAGTCTCAGTTCAAACTTCATCAGGTAAGAAAATCATTTTAGATGTCTTGTATGTTCCAAATATTGATTAGAATTTGATAAGTGTTGGCCAACTAATTGAGAAGAACTATACCTTAGTATTTAAGGATAATAGTTGCTCAATTCTAGATCAAAATAATGTGGAAGTAATGACAGTTTATATGAAAAATAGAAGTTTTCCTTTGGAATGGAAAGCATGAATTTACAAGCTTATACTAACACGGTGGCTGAGTCTGAATTGTGGCATAAACGACTTGGACATGTTAACTATACTTTACTTAAACTTTTGAGTGAACAAGAGTTAGTGGAAAATTTGCCAAAGATAGGAGATGCTATGTGTGTTTGTGAAATCTGCCAAAAAGAAAAACAAGCCAGACTTCCTTTCCCCAGAAATCAAGCTAAAAGAGCCCAAACTAAACTTCAACTTATACATTCTGATGTTTGTGGTCCTATAAAAGTCTCAACCCTAAATGGTAGTAGGTATTTCATTTTATTCATTGATGATTTCACTAGAATGTGTTGGGTTTATTTTCTCAAAGCAAAATCAGAAGTATCTATAGTCTTCCAGAAATTTAAGAGCTATGTTGAAAATGAAAGCTGTTGTAAAATCAGGGACGTTAGGACTGATAATGGCACAAAATACACCAGCAATCAGTTCAACAATTTCTATGAGAAAGTGGGAATCAAACATCAGTTGACAATTCCCTACTCACCTTAGCAAAATGGAGTCTGTGAAAGGAAGAATAAGACAGCTATGGAAATGGCAAGGTGTTTCATGCTAGAAAAGAATATACCTACTCAACAGGTTGCCTACTCAACAGGTTGCCTACTAAAGCCTTGAACAAACTAACTCCTTATAAAGCTTAATATGGAGCTAAGCTAAACATTTCACATGTAAAAGTGTTTGGACGTGTGTGTTATATGAACATACCTGATGTTAAAAAAGATAAGCTAAGTTAGAAAGTAGAGGCTAGAGTTCTGGTTGGATATTGTGACAATGCTAAGGGCTATAGAGTTTATAATCCACAAACCAGCAAGGTTGTTTCCTACAGGGATGTCGGGTTTGATGAGAAATCTTCGTGGAATTGGGAGTCAAATGTTGTGGATAGAATTGAGGCTCCAAGATTGATTTCTCAAAATGAAGATGCTGGTAATGATGATGAGGAAATTCAATATAAAGTTGAACCTGAAGGTGAAACAGATTCAGAAAATGAAGTTTTGAGAACCAGACCACTTCAGGACATTTATGCCACCTGTAACTCTGCTATTTTGGAACCAGTAAGCTATGATGATGCTGCACAATCTAAGGAATGGATAGAGGCTATGAAGGATGAGCTGACTGGAATTGAAAAGAACAATACTTGGCTGCTTGTTGAAAAACCAAGAAACAAAAATATCATAGGAGTCAAGTGGGTATTCAAAACCAAGTTGAATGCAGATGGTTCAATCAATAAACTCAAAGCTAGACAGGTAGTTAAAAGCTATTCTCAACAATTTGGGATTATTTTAGTGATACCTTTGCACCAGTGGCCAGACTTAAGATAATAAAAGTGTTATTTGCATTGGCTGCACATTCAAATTGGATGATCTATCAACTAGATGTGAAGTCTGCTTTTTTGAATGGAGAGTTAAATGAGGAAATTTTTATTGAACAACCTGAGGGCTTTATAAAAAGGGTGAAGAAGATAAGGTATACTTGCTAAAGAAAGTCTTGTATGGTTTGAAGCAGACACCTAGAAGTTGGTATAGCAAAATTGACAGCCATCTATGTAGTCTTGGATTCAATAAAAGTGTAAATAAGTAAACATTATATATTAAATCAGTGGAGGAGGATTTGCTAATCATTTCACTCTATGTTGATGATTTCTTAATCACAGGAAGCAATGAAATCTTGATTAATGAGAAAAAAAAAGAATTGAAAAAGAATTTTGAGATGACTGATCTAGGGAAGATGAAATATTTTCTTGGAATGGAGGTTGATCAGTCATGAAAGCATTTTTGTTTGCCAGCAGAGATATGCCAAAGAAGTGTTGAAAAAGTTCCATATGGAAAATTGCAAGTCAGTTAACACTCCTTTGGTCCAGAACTTAAAGCTGATAAAGGATGATGGTGCAAGAAAAATAGATGGAAAAGTCTATAGAAGTTTAGTTGGACATCTGCTATATCTTTTAGCCACAAGACCAGACATAATGTTTGCTATAAATCTACTGTCTAGATTCAGACAAGAGCCTAGCCAAATTCATTTCCAAGCTGCCAAGAGAGTGCTGAGGTACATCAAAGGGACTGAGAAACATAGAATTAGTTTTATGAAATTAGAAGAGCTAGTGTTGACAGGATTCACTATTAGTGATTGGGCTTGCTTAATGGGTGATATGAAGAGTACCTCAGGTTATGCCTTTTATGGTGGATCAAGTCTTGTCTGTTGGAACTCAATTAAACAAAAAATCGTGGCTCAATCTACAGCTGAAGAAGAATATATAGCTGCAACTGAAGCAACTAATCAAGCTATATGGCTGAGGAAATTTTTGAATGACCTGAAGCATCAACAATCAGAGACCACCACCATTTTGTGTGATAATCAATCAGCTGTGGCCATTGTGAAAAATCCTATGTTTCATGGAAAAAACAAGCATATCAACATCAAATATGATTTTATTAGAGAAGCTCAAGAGAAGAAAGAAGTGAGACTGATGTATTACAGCTCAGAAGAACAGGTTGCTAATATATTCACCAAAGCTCTCTCAAAAGAAAGGTTTGAAACACTGAAAAATTGTCTTGGTGTTGTCAACAAAAGTGTCAAAGAGGAGTGATGAATTAAGTGTGACACTTTGTTGATATTAAGTCAGATTTTGTCCTCTATATGATCACATGTTGATAATCTAGCTTATGCTATGGTAGCTAGTTAGACTTGTTTAGTTTTATTACAAGTTGACATAATTGACAAGTATGGAGTAGTGGTAGTAGGTAGAATTGTGTATAGAATATTATTTTATTTTGTATCATGTATGGCTATATGAAAGGGAGCCGTGTACTGCGAGTTGTGTTGAATCAATTAATCTATATTTCCCTCATCTTTGTCTTCTATACTCTAACAATGTCCCAATCTATTGGCCATGTATTTTTACAATAGTTTAGTGTAGTGTGGACTAAACTATCAAATTTAGAATACCATGTGCAGAATTAGTGCAAAATGGCAAGTTGATATAGCAACGTCAAACATAACGGTAACAGTAAATTACCAACACAGAAAAACGTTACTAGAAAACATCACGTGTTTGATTTGAAGCTGCAAAAACAAGAGGTTTAGATGAGTATGAGCTACCATAGATTGGCTTATTCCTATAGTCATAGTGATTGCTCTACTGTGCTCGGATGAGATCTGTTTTCTCCTTTGTCAAGATAACCTTATGATGATTGCTCTTATATTTCTTATATTGATAACCATATGCCAGTATTAAATCATCAAGGAATTCACTTTTCTTTTTATCCCTTGACAGTGGAGTGGGTATATACTTCACGACCTAGGATTCCTCTCAAGTAAAATTATCCAGAAAATATGGGGTACTTCATTGTCAACCACATTTTTTTATTATGGAAAAACCCTCAATTGAGATTAGTCCCCTTCACCAATCAAATAGATGTTTCTAGGATGACTCCCTCCAGTCTTTTGAACTTTCAAAACAAATGAACAGTTTGTAGCGTTATTGTTCTTCCCACTGCTGGCAATAAGATTAACAGATCATGATATACATCTTCTACAAAAGTCTCCCCAGAAGATATACTTGAATGTAAAGCTCAGGTATTGTGTGACACTTTTGTTGATGTTAAGTCAGATTTTATCCTCTATATGTTCACATGTTCATAATCTAGCTTATGTAGGGTAGCTAGTTAGACTTGTTTAGTTTTATTACAAGTTGATGTAATTGACAACTATGGAGTACTGGTAGTGGGTAGAATTGCGTATAGAATATTATTTTATTTTGTATCATGTATGGTATGAAAGGGAGCCGTGTACTGCCAGTTGTGTTGAATCAATTAATCTATGTTTCCCTCATCTTTGTCTTCCATACTCTAATAATGTCCCAATCTATTGGCCATGTATTTTTACAATAGTTTAGTGTATTGTGGACTAAACTATCAAATTTAGAATACCATGTGCAGAATTAGTGCAAAATGGCAAGTTGATATAATAGCGTCAAACATAACGGTAACAGTAAATTACCAACACAGAAAAAAGTTACTAGAAAACATCACGTGTCTGATTTGAAGCTGCAAGAGGTTTCGATGAGTATGAGCTACCATAGATTGGCTTACTCCTATAGTCATAGTGATTACTCTACTTTGGATGAGATCTATTTTCTCCTTTGTCAAGATATTTAACCTTATGATGCTTGCTCTTATATTTCTTATATTGATAACCATATGCCAGTATTAAATCATCAAGGTATTCGCTTTTCTTTTTATCCCTTGACAGTGGAGTGGGTATATACTTCACGACCTAGGATTCCTCTCAAGTAAATTTATCCAAAAAACATGGGGTACTTCATTGTCAACCACATTTTTTTATTATGGCAAAACCCTCAATTGAGATGATTCCCTTTCACCAATCAAATAAATGTTTCTAGGGTGACTCCCTCCAGTCTTTTGAACTTACAAAATAGATGAACAGTTTGTAGCATTATTGTTCTGCCCACGGCTGGGAATAAGATTAACAGCTCATGATATACATCTTCTACAAAATCTCCCCAGAAGATTTACTTGAATGTAAAGCTCAGGTATCATGGAACTCATCCAGCTTATGGAACAGATAGGAGGCACCCCAAGTTAATGACCCATGGCAAGTGCTTCGCTTTATATTGCTTACTAGTCTATGGCACGTGAATTGCACTTGTTACACTATGATTAAGTGAATAAAATAAACTGTTAATAATTTGATTACAATAAATCAAGTTAAATTCTACTATGAATTTTATGATAAATGACAAGCTATTTATAAAACTAAAGCAACATGATCACATGGAATTAAGATACAAGAAGTAAAACTACTTTTAGAATAAAAGAACCAATTACATTATGCCCAAAGGTACATTTGGGATCCGATGCACATTCCTAAAAACTCCTCATAGAGGATTCAAAAAAATTTATAGAAGTTAAAATAAAAACACAAGTACCATCCATCACACTCAAGAACATCGTCTAGTCATTTATACCTTATTCGTTTGCTCCATTAAAGAATGAGCATTGCACAACAAAAACATCTCAGTTGGTCCCCTAAATAGCATTTGCATTGATAATATGAGTTGAATCTTGCAGTTCAAGATACACATTTGTACAATAAAAAATAAACTACATTTAGGGACTAAAAAACCCTATTGGTTTAGTTCATCTGTTCAATTTAACATAAGATATAGTACTTCAATTTACACACACTTAACAGATTTTACTATAGTGGCTAGAGTTGAACGACCAGGAGATGCCGTAAGAAGCTGCCCATTTAAGGTTCAGATCAAGGGCATTACATTCGTTTTCTGAAAGTCCATCTGGGCCGCGAGATAGTATTTGTATCAGTGGACTAACTTGCTAATGATTGAGTCGAACCCAGCAGTGTTGAAGTCACAGGTGCCAAATCAGTCATAGACATTTTAGGTCTGAGAGTAGTTCCTGAAAATTTGCTGGAATGGTGACAAATAGGTCGCCTCTACTGAAGGTACAGAATGTCAAATAATTATGCAAGGGCTTACCTTAGGTTGATTGGGTTACACTTGGCCCATTGTTCTCGGAATTTGCTGGAAGGTTGATGTATAGTTCACCACCTCTGCTGATGTTACTGGTTGTAAAATAGTCATGAAAATGCTTACTGAAGGTTCATCTGGTCTTGCTTTAATTATTGCAGAAAAAACGCTTGGTTCGACACTTGAACCATTGAGCAGCTTAGTGAGACTGTTATTAGCAGATTTTTTGCATGCATTTTGGTGCAGATGGAGTCCGTGGTCCAATCTGTTGTAAAATATGTTGATACCTTTCATCCATCAAAGGGTTTAAGTAACTTAAAAATAGAGGATTATGTCGATAGCTACCTTAGAAAAGAGGAAAGTCGTCTTGTAATACATAACATGATGTTGAGTTGAATGTGCAGCTATGCCTATGTGTTTCTCTTCACAGGCTTTTAAACACGCATTACAGCAAGTTGCAGAGCATTCCTCACAAGAACTATTATGTTAACTAAATTTGAATTTAGCCCGTTTCACGGCTTAAACCTCTATAAGCTTAAGATGGATATCAATACCAACTATTGCAATCTATCATGCATAGCGATGGCCATTTCTTGTGACAAAGTTGCATTTGCTGAATTTACATCATGTGTCACTCTCTCGCTAGTACTTTATTTCTTTGGACTTTGTTGCAGCTTGTCTCTATAACTTCTTTTTTCTCCATAAATTCCACCTCCTCGCTCTGAAGCAACAAATTATACTCTATTTAGCGGATCAATCTCCTCTTTGAATGCTAATTTTTGCTTCAGTTTCTATAAGTTGATCACATCATGGAAGACATTGGCTTCTGCTTACATAACTAACAAAAAGAAGTACAGAAATGGAACAAAAAAAAGAAGCTCTATGGACCATATCTTCATGCAGTTTTATATTTTCGTCTCTTATCTTTTTACAGTTTTTCCAACTTCAGCTTGTGTGACTAGCAAACAGATTGATGCGCCGATGAATCATCCAGTTGAGAAGCATCGGGACCGTTCCCCAAAATTATAGAAGCATTTTCAGTTCCAGACCAATAGCACTTCGTGTCATAATGACATGTTTGACGATCGTAGAGGTAGCTCTCACAAAATGCTACATAGAATAATCCAATGGCAGTGCTGGAGACTGGGCTTGGTGATTCGGGCACTTTCCTTCATACCTAATGGCATGTTTAATGATGATTGTAGTGCTTATCTCTCATGGAATGCTGCACACAAGGATCCTCGTTTTATGGCTGTTGTGGGCTGTTTATATAGCTTTGTGGATCTGTAATGTGTGGAAATAACAGTAGAAATGCACCAGTAGCAAGAAGGGAAGAAGTTGGACAGTAAACCAGTGATGCTTGGGAAAAACAGGGGTGCTGGGAAAGTCTGGGAAAAAGGAAAAATGTGAGGCAGCAGAGGTACAAATCTAATATTTTCAATTGATAGTACATAAGCCTTTTTTACATTATAAAAGTGAAATTTTAACCTACTACAATACATAAAATCAACCCTACACTTGTCTATTTTACAATATTTCTTTGACTTCCTAAACACATAACACATCAACATTTTCTAACTTTATATTAGTTCAGATTAGTGAATTTTCAAGTCAAAAATTGCATTTGTCAAATTGGCACGACAACGAAATTCCTGCATAAATTATATGTTATTTTGTGCGAGCTATGTCCTCTGGAGGTTCATATTGTGGAGGTCTCTGAACTACATCATGAATGAAAAGACTCAAATAAATTGACTCAAAACCATAAACTAAATTTTATAATTATATTTTGCTGAAATTTACTGTGATAGCTTTTCATTATTAATTATTTCTGTTCAGACAGATTAATCTACATAGCTTTCCCTTAACAGTATATTGTGCTCCTCTGGATAGTAAAATGACGGTAATTAGACGAATGGTGTTTGAACTTTGAATCAATTGCTTTCAGTAATTAAAATGGTTTAAAACTGTAGTATAAACTGCCTTTTCCTTCTCCTAATGAATTGAAGCTTTGTTCCATGAAAATGCTGAGCAATGTTGCCTAAAGAGTTAGGAGCAAATTCTTTCCTTGGCAGTGACATGAAAACCAGAACATTTGGTCTGTTCTATGAAGGCTTGAATCTGAGTATTTGCTTGTGTAAATTGTGTTTCCATTACTGTTAATGGTTGAATTAGAATTCTATTTGTCAATATGCTAATGCTCTCAAGCCAAACATTCTATAACGAGGGTCGGTTCTTGCTTAAATGCTGGTATGAGAATAGAACACACTGCATTTAATTTTTTATCTGTTTCATAAAGCCAAATTGCAGTTTTCAATGATACTTGTGTTAGGTATTAGATTACAATGTCTAAATCTTTCATATGATGATTAATGCATGCATTACATATAAAAACAACACTATAGTCTATTACTCATTGGATCCATAGAACACTATTTTGATGAATGGATTCTTCCTTTTTGAAACATAATGGATCCATAGAATGCCTTTCTATCAAAGGAATGAAGAATAGCTAATTGAACTGACTGGTCTTTGAATTGTCATCTTTATGCACTCTGCACAATAAGTTACCTCAGACGTGGAGATAGCGCTGTTGTCCTTACAGCAAAACATCAGAATGAGCCAAGTATGTGCCTCAACAAGTGTGAGTTGTTAAATGAGGATCAAGCTTTCCTAACCATCATCACTA
>CAIGRB010000878.1:0-22101 GCA_903798255.1 Fraxinus quadrangulata | reverse complement strand
TAATAACACCGCATGCTCGAGCGGTCCCGCTTTGATACCAACTTTCACGGATAACAGGTTGGCTCCCGAGGTATTACGCCTCAAGACCGCCCTCCCGTCATTCTGAGGTCGACAAGCTCGAACAACTGGCATACACGCACGCTATGAGTAGGATGTTAGGAAAAATACCTGCATATGATCACATTATTAGTGCACTCTTTGGTAAAATAGGCTTCACGCCTAGTTATTAGCGTGCTTGCTGTGCCGAATGGGGAGATAAGCATTCTCACTGCGTGACACCGTGCCTAGCAGTACTTTTAGATATATAAACCAATTGGTAGTATATCAAGAAATATTATTTTTAAATTGGGTAAATATGAGTTTTTTCCCTTTCTTTTAAAAGAGTTAGTAGTTGCAGGGCAACACCTACCTGCAATAGGGGTGGACCAAGGATCACCGGGCCTCAGTGTGCTCCATTCTTGCCTTGACCTGTGAAGAACAAAAAGCAAAAATGATTGTTTTAAAAGAAAACTAAAATCATGTAACAAAATATATAATAATTTTACCTAATTGAGGTGCATGATTCGGAGAAAAGCAGCCCGGTTCAATCTCAGTTCAATAGGTTAGAACGAAGGAGACGTTAAGTTTGTAAATGACAGGGGTTTACAGGGGGCGGATCCAGAATTTTTGACAAGAGAGTTGAAATTTAAGAAAGTCAATGCAATAAAATTTTTGCTAAATGACACATAAAAGTTGGGCGCAATTATTTGGACTAAAAATTGAAGAAAAATATATTTATGTTTTTGAATGGATGGAACCATTGTGTCTCAAATCTCAATCATACAATTAAAATAAATTCAATTTCTAACCAAAAAAAAAACATTAAACATCAACAGTTCAACACATCGCAAGATAGAACCTGAGTACAATACCACAAAAACCAAAGATACATACAAGCAATACAATCCCTTCAAGAAACTCCATATAAGCAACCCAAACAAATACATAAAAAAAAGGGAATATATAAAAAACATGTATATATCATTTTGCAGATTGGGAGACCACGATGCACACGTACCAATGGTTAAACAGGAATAAAGATTAAACGAAATGAACCATGTGCCCAAGTTCTGCAACGAATAGGATAAAGGAATTTACACCCGAATAGTGACAGACATGGAATATCATTGTCTTTCCTCAAAGATCTGCAAAGTTTCCATACTATACTCTCAATACAAACTATTCAATCGAATTTGAAAATCTCTGCACTGAAACTTCTTCAAGAAATCTTTCACTTTCTTCACTAAAAAATGCCATTTCCTCATCAATGAATTTCGGGCCCACAAATTTACCCCTTTTTGTTTGGAAAGTTCACTTATCTCTACTTTTATCCCCAAATTTCCATGATTTTACATAATTAAATAGGTAATTGAGTAAAAAATAGTAAGAAATGGGTAAAAAGTTATACATACTTAAACAAAGAATCAATATCCAACAGAAAAAAAGGTCAATTTGGCTAAAATTTACATGAAAAAAACCCATCTAAATAACTGATCCCATAAATCCAACTCAGAGATAAAGCTTAAGGCCTGCCTTGAAACAAATGGAGAGTCACATTTCCTGAAATTAAGACATCCAACTCAGAGATAAAGCTTACAGCTTACGTTGGTTACTGATTTTTGTTTTCAGTTATATTTGTGTTATTGTGAAAATTTGAATGTGGTTTCCAGCCTAACTGATGATCGTGAAAAAACTGAATGACAAAAAAAGCTATATTTCTGTCATTCTGTTGACTTCTGTAACATTATGTGAAAATTCTGCAATGTGGCCTTCTTAAAAATATGTGGACTTGAAGTTTGGCGCATCTGTTCTGTTGAGACATAGTAATTGGAACCAATAGTCTACTAGTTTGAAGCAGCATTAGCCTTCTATCAAAACCAATAGTCTACTGGTTTATTAAAATCAAGTATTTGCATTCATATGCATTATCCTCGAAGTTAAGGACACTAATAGTCTACTAGTTTATTGAAACCACTTTTAATACCATTAATGTTTTAATCCAGTTATCAAATAAAGATATTCTTTCAAAGAAAATCGATTGTAGAAACTATGTCATTTTTAGTGTTGTCGTTATATTGTTTTATATTTTATCATCATTAAACATTGTTAAAATTTCAAAATCCGACATTGATTATATTTTGTCTGCACTAAACAATATTCCCAACTCCGTCTGTGTACACTGGCCCATGTATTCCTAAAAAAAACACATGCAATAATGAAAATGTCAAACCTTAATTTATATTTCAATTGAAAATGACAACTAGCAAGATTTGATTTGTCTCGTCTTCTTATCATTCTATTTAACTTATTGCTTTAAACAAATTCAACTAGAAAAATAATATTGATGGTTTTGTAGACTTTGCATTTGCATAAATAAAGAGATTCTTTCAAAAAAAATTGATTGTAGAAACGATATCATTTTTAGTGTTATCGTAGTATTGTTTTATATAATTATCATAATTAAACATGATTGAAATTTCAAAGTCCGACCTTGATTAAATTTTGTCTGCACTGAACAATATTCCTAACTCCGTTCCTGTACACCGGCCCATGTATCCCTGAAAAACACATGCATTAATGAAAATGTCAAACCCTAATTTATATTTCAATTGAAAATACCAACTTGCAAGATTTGATTTGTCTCCTATTCTTATCATTCTATTTAACTTATTGCTTTAAACAAATTCAACTAGAAAAGTAATATTAATCATGTTTGCATACTTTACATTTGTATACATAAAGACCGAAAAAATATTACTTCGAGGATGAGTCTTTTAATGTGAATAGTTCTTATAACATGTTTGTTATACAAAATTAGATAGTATCGTTCACACAATACATTATCACATATACCAAACATCCATTTCATTATGGTAATAGATTGTGACAAAAAGTGGCTAGAATTTAGATGGCAAACTTTGGAACAATTAATGAAGAGGGCTCTATATGCATGTCTTAGTGTGAATAATTTTTATGACATATTTGTTACATGGTATTAAAGAGTATTATCCACGACAGTATAATCATCACAGGTACTAAACATCCATTTTGGTAATAGATTGTGACCAAGAGTGGTTGGATCTTAGAGGGCGCACTTTGGTACAATTAATGAAGATGACTCCATATATAGAACAAAACAAGGTTCTAAAATGGTGTTCTCTAGCTTGGATAATGAAGTTTTCTTGTATGTTGTCTTGTAAAGTTGGGTTCCTCGAAAAAGAGAGAAAAGAACATGTCGTCATCCCTTCAAGCCAATAAAGAAAAAAGTGTTTCTTTGTGTGTGTATGAGAGAGAGAGAGAGAGAGCCAATAAAGAAAAAAGTGTTTCTTTGTGTGTGTGTGTGTGTGTGTGTGAGTGAGAGAGAGAGAGAGAGAGAGAGAGAGAGAGAGATAGTTTAGATTAATTAATTAATTGTATTGAATTATTGAATTATGAATTGGGTCACTTTCCACTCCATAGAAGAAAGAAGTTGTTAGCTAGCCATCACATGGAGGATGTATAAATAATGTTTTCTTGAAGACAAATCCAAACCATGTTTTTGCTAAAGTGTTGTTTTGAATCCTAAGTATGTCATCCTTGGTTTCATTCTTGTCTGGAATACAAAACAAATTCCTTGTGTAAAGTAAGGCCCTTTGATTTTCTTCATTATTTTCTTAATATTTGATTAGTGTTTGAGAAAATGGTCATGTGTATTTGCATTTTAAATTATGACATTTTATATCTGCATTTGAGATTTGAGATTTCGTGTTAAAACGTCAATTTGGTTAAAAGAAGTAATTCGGGTCTAATTATTATTTTTGTATTGAAGCAATGCAAGATTTACTTTTTACTGTTTCAATATTTAAATGATGTCAAAACTTTATAATCTCAAAAGTTACTTTCTAATTATACTATTAGCCATTATGGCTAAGACGTGTGAACAATTCATTTCCAAGGACAATCAAGAATTGTTGGATTTTTCCATTTCTACTTTGCCTCTATGCTCATTTATAAGTTTTCTGTCCAATTAATTTATATTATTTTATTTCTCATACTCATTTTCAACTATACATTCACATAATAAAATATTCTACACGTAAACCTAAATTTTTTTTCATATTTTTTAACCACGCATTATCCAAAAAAAAAAAAACTATTCAAAACATATTATTTTAAGTGTAAAGACCACCAAAAGGAAGCTAAAGGAATTATGGTCAATTTCTCAAGGTTAAATAAATAATTAATATAAATAAACGAGTATGGTTGAAAGTGAATGTAAACCATCAATTTTCTACCTTAAACTTTTCATAACTCCATGACTTCCACATAATTTAGATAAGAAAAAGACATGCTTCGGTTCAATATTGCTATTTTTTAATTGAGTACTTCGAATGTGGTCTAGCATAGAATAGGACATTGTGCCTTAAGCTCTTCGTATAATCATTGGAGGGCGCTCGCCTTTACATGGTTCACCCACCTCTTTGAAGAGTCGATCCCTACTTGGGAGTTGGGAAGCAGTGGTCTCTAAATTCAGGGGAAAAATGACGGAAGATTGAGAAATACAATTTTTATCTCTTGACATCTTTAACTTACTCCTATTTTATAAAAGGCGAAAATGTATATTTTTATTGAAAAGAAACTATTCATATGAGTTGTGCTCTTTTGATTACCATTGGGAATGAAACATTTGATCTTCGCTATCTTGTCTCCTCTTTATATCACTTGATGCTGTAACAGGACTTAATACGAATTTGCTCTGGCTAGAGACAACTTTGAGGTTCTCATCCATCGATTATAAATGTTTTCAATCACCAACTTTGTTTATGCTCCCCTTTGATCGAGTGCTATAGCTATAATAATATAAAAAAGATCGAGTAGAAAATATTTGAATTGACTTCTTAGACACATGAAGAAACAACCTAACATCTTTTCATATCGAAATTCCAACTAAAGACAATTCAATAAAAGAGAAGACTCATTTTTAAATTTCAAATGACATGATTTCTTCGTAAGATAAGTTGAATGATCGAAGTCTCCTTTAAATTTAATCGAAAAATTTGTAATAAAGTCATATATTCAATCAATCGAATGATCTAAATAAATAAATTTCTATCGTTATCATTTTCATATGGGCCGCAATATAATGATAAAAAAGTCTGGCGGTGAAAATATGATGGCAATGTAAAAATAGAAAATTACTAAGTGGGTTAATCATATGGGTTGTGCTATGTGTACCTTATGGTACACATAGAGGTGTCCATAAGGGACACATGTGTCCCCCCTATTGGGGGGGCTCCGGGCCCACCCGGCTCCCCCCCAATAGGGGGGACACAAGTGTCCATTATGGACACCTCTATGTGTACCATAAGGTACACATAGCATTTTCCTAATCATATTACTATTTTAAATAATGATAATAAAAAGTAAAAGTGGAGAGCCATTCACATTTTCTTCCCCTCTCACGTTGTTGGAAATAAATTATTTACAATCATGCTACATGACAATGATTAATATAATTATCGACATAATGTCATATGATAATTTATTATCAAATTATTTAAAATATAGTTAATTTTTTCACTCAATCACATCTTGCCGTTACCTTTTATGCCTATTTTTTGGAAAAGTAACATCATTCAATTATTTAATGAAGACAACAGATTAATTTAAATCATAATTTGTTGCAGTTAATTTCATGATTTTTTTGACGATTATACCCTCCACAAATCCAAAAAAGACAAAAGAGTAGACAAACGAACCCACCCCACCTCTTGAATTGACCAAAGAGTCCTCAAACACCACAAGTCCGTACTTTAACTGCTTTTTTCTATCCCACTCTCCTTTTACTTTTTGTCCGAAAGAGACAGTTAATCAAAATAACCATTGGCTCATAAACATCCCCAAATTAATATCAAATACAAAAAATAAAACGTGACGTGAACCGTTCATATTCTTCTGCTACAAATGATCCTGTCCGTTGAATTTGTCTTCTCGATGTTCTGCCTTTTCATCATCTCATCTCGTGTCGTCAGATTCAGTTTCGAAAACCAGGAACATCAGAACTGCATCGTGAAAGTACTAAAGTACCCTGACATTGATGTGTTATCATCGGCAAACTGGAGGGTGTTTTTGGAAGTCAAAGACAATAGCCCTGCCAGTTCAGTTCTTTACTTGTACATAATTACAGGAAGTAAAAAAGTAATTAATTTCAGTCTCACGCTTCTCCGTAGCGCGTGCCTTTCATCCATACGACATTTTAATGTAATGTTGCACACATCAATGGCAGAAAACAGAGTACTTGGTGGACGAGAGAAGAAACAAGAAAAAGATATATACTTGAATATCACCACCACCTTCCCTCTCTCGAAAAATACTAAAACCACCCTCAACATGTATCGGCATTAAATCTTCAAAAATCTATACATGCAGGTATTATTCTTGAGTATACTGCATTTTGCAAGTATTTGTTTTTTTTTTTTTTTTCAATTTTTACTGTTGTTTTGATTCATTTTTCTGTTTTGGGTTGAGAATGATTTTGTAGATTTGGTTATTAGGTGAAAGGGGATGCCCTTGACCTTTGATTTTGAGGGGAAGGTGGTGTTGAATTTAGAGCTGCTTGTGTCAATAAGAAACAAATTATTCATCTTGTTGGGGAAGAAATAATTTGAAGGAGAATTGGTTTTTGAATAGTTTTTGTGAGCCGACATCTGTCCTGGATGCTGTAAGGAGACACAGCGGGTTAACATAGTCGTGAACGCTGTCTTCATCTTTAGGCGGTGCCGGCAGCCCAGCTGGTGGTGCTGCTGGTTCTACTGACACGGCCGGCGTGGCGGCTGTTTCAGGGAATAATACCAATCTATGTTCCAAATGGAGGCGAGACTCCACCACTTCCAACAGCTCCAATGGCGGAGCTAATTGTGAGCTCCTCCCTGTTCCTCCGTCTCTCCAGATCGGAAACATCTCTGCCCCAAGCACCGAGACTGCCAACACGGCAAAATGTTCAATGGACGAGTGGGAAAGCGTATTGTCGGAGTCTGTTGCCGCCTCGCCTAGTCAAGAGCAGTCCATTCTACGGTTGATCATGGGGGATGTGGAGGACCCTTCAATGGGTAGCTTGAACAAGGTTCTCCAAATCGGTAGTGGCCCTCCGGCGGCGGACTTTGAGTTCAATAGTGGGTTTGGGGTTGTGGATCAAACATTCGGTGCAGACTCAGTTGGACGATTTGCTGCAAATTTCATCTCCCCAGTTCCCAACTCTATGCACAATTTAAATTTCTCCATGAACAGATCCAGCAACCCATCTTCAAATCTGCCTAATAACGTGTTCTCTTCGGTGCCCAACAATCTTGGAGCATTTGATTCCCCACAGATGCTGATAAATCAGAATCAATCTCAGCACCCACCGAACCCCTCATTTTTCATGCCATTATCATATGCACAGCAGCCGGAAGAGAATCTATTCATGCCGCCACAGGCGAAGAGGCACAATCCTGGCGGGGCTAGTGGTGTAGGTCTTGAGCTGCAGGGCGGCCAAATCCCCAAAGGGCCCTTTTTGGATACTGGGCAAGAGCTGTTAATGGCAAGACAACTGTATCACTATCAGCAGCCACCGCCTGAGGGCCTTCCTCACCAGCTTCAGTTACTTCCTCATTATCTACAGCAAAGGCCACCAGCAGCAATGGGATCATGCTCAAAGCCAAAAATGGAAGGGGATGAATTTGGACATTGCCCTCAGCAACAGCAACAGACAATAATTGACCAGCTATACAAGGCTGCTGAGCTGGTCCAGACTGGAAATCCGGCACTTGCGCAAGGGATATTGGCGCGGCTCAATCACCAGCTCTCTCCCATTGGTAAGCCTTTCTATAAGGCTGCTTTCTATTGCAAGGAGGCATTGCAACTTCTCCTTCGTACTAATGACAACACCAACTCCTCTACTGTCACTACATCTCCGATTAGTCTCATATTTAAGATTGGTGCCTACAAAGCCTTCTCGGAAATCTCCCCCGTAGTACAATTTGCCAATTTTACTTGCAACCAAGCCCTCCTTGAAGTGTTCGAAGGATTTGATAGAATTCATATTGTAGATTTTGATATTGGGTATGGTGGGCAATGGGCGTCACTGATGCAGGAGCTTGCATTGAGGAGTATTGGCACACCGTCTCTGAAAATTACTTCATTTGCCTCATCCTCAACCCATGATCAATTAGAGCTCGGCCTTACTCGTGAGAATCTTATTCAGTTTGCTAATGAAATCAATATTGCATTTGAGTTTGTGGTTATTAGCATCGACTTTTTGAATTCTGGCTCATGGTCTATGCCTTTTCATGTACCGGAGAATGAAGTGGTTGCCGTGAATCTCCCGGTTGGTTCCCTAGCAAGTTACCAGTTATCTATACCTTTGATTCTTCATTTTGTTAAGCAGCTTTCGCCGAAAATTGTGGTTTCTGTGGACAGAGGATGTGATAGGACTGATCTACCATTTCCCAACCACATAATTCATGCACTTCAATCTTATTCTAATCTGCTTGAGTCCCTGGATGCTGTCAATGTGAATATGGATGTGCTGGAAAAGATCGAAAGTTTCTTGCTTCGACTAGGAATTGAGAAAATTGTAAGAGGTCGTTTTCAATTCCCTGAAAAGACGCAGCATTGGAGGACACTGTTTTTATCATCCGGGTTCTCCCCTATAACATTTAGCAATTTCACAGAATCACAAGCAGAGTGTCTGGTGAAGAAGACTCATGTTCAGGGATTCCAAGTCGAGAAAAGACAGTGTTCACTTGTTCTTTGCTGGCAACGGAAAGAACTGATCTCTGCATCCGCCTGGCGATGTTGAAAACATCAGTAGGTTTATCAATTCTACCTTATTGTGAATGTGCCTTTGGAGTCACGATCCCCTTGAACATTTCAAATTTTCTTGCACTTGACTCCCCTTTGCAAAATTGTACGTGTGGCTTAGACATACTGTTTCTGCCTTTAGGCATTTTAGTACTGGATATCCGGATATAGTTCTTGTTGAAATATGGTATTACTATTACAATGCTTCTCATACTTTTGGAAGGTGTAATTTGTTGTTGAATATTTGTCTTAATTGTAAAAATGCGCACGGTATGCCTTGGAATTCATTCTTAGATATATCATAAATTCGACACTCTCATTCATATTTTTCTTCTTCCTTAAATTACAAATCTTCATGTCAGTGTTCCAATTCTTGCTTGACAGTAAATTTCCTTTTAGGTCTTCTTGAAATTGACATTTGAAAGTTTTAGCTGCTGCTGTATTTTAGTTTGCATCTACTATTGTTTCTTTCGATATATGGATAGGGTAATTCTTGGATTGGCAAATTAAACAACCTCATTTGATCCATGTTGTCCATTGAAATGTACAGCAGTGTCTTAAAATTCTGGGTTTTTTGTATGTTGGTACCAAAATTCCATTATTGTAGATTACTGTCCTTTCATGCTTGATGGCAACATCATGGTATTAGTGCTAATTGGTTAGTTAATAATTCTTGTTTTATGTCTTTTCTTAGTCCACCATGTTGCCCTTATTTGTATTCCAATACATTGAATTTGCTGTTAAGGGTTCGTTAATTTTTTTAATGGCTGTCTTAATCAAATCACATGTGACTTATGTACTATTGGACAGGCCATACACTATTAGTTTAAACTCGTTTTTCGGCTCCATTGAACTTCATTTATTAATTAAGCCCTTGTTCGGTTGCATTATTTTTAAAGTATATTTTTCTTTTTTTATTTTTAATTATATATTTTTCAATAAAATAATATTACACGTAAATTCAAATTTTTTCCTTATTTTTTAACCACACATTCCATATCAAAATATATTTTGAACAGAAAATGAGGTTCAAATATGTGCTAAATCAAATCATAATTTAGCCATTGTTTGCCATCCTTTAAAATTTTAAATTGTTTGCTATAATACCTTTTTCCACCACACATTTACACAATAAAATATTTTATACATAAATCAATAAAATTTTCTTACTTTTTAATCACATATTCTTCGTCAATTTACTATTCTATAATACATTACAAGAAATTAATAACTCTCAAACAAGGTCTTAATAAGATGTTGAATGAAAAGGGAAAGGGAAAGGGATAGGGATAGGGATAGGGGTGGAGTGATTTAGGAATTATTCTACAAGTACAAAATAAAACAGACAGAAATTATAAAGGTACTGCGTTGGCAACATCTGTAGACTGTATGATTGTTTTCAATGATAATTTGGCAATTGTTCATTGTATGATTTTTGTGAAAAAATTTCGGTACCTATGACATTGCTGGTGATTTACGTGTAAATGAAGCAAAGTTTTTATATAAGACAATAATAATGAAATGGGTACATTTTAAGGGATTTGGAATTTTGGATCTGCATACTGAATTGAATAGAATTACGGGGGATTTCGAGTTTTGGATTTGCACACTGAATGGATAGAATTACATAAGAGAAGTAGATATATGACGTTCATTTACACGCACTTCGTGCTTATTTAGGGCTTGTTTGAGTTCCCTTTTTTTAGAAAATATTTTTTTTAATATTTTTTCCCCTAAAATGTATAGTTAAAATATATGATTTTTTTATTTATTTTACATGTCAAAATATTTTATGGGGAGAATGTATGATTAAAAATAAGTTTATTTTTTAAAAAAATAAAAATAAATAAACAATGGAGATATATGTCAGGGGCTTAGTCTAGTAGTATGTTTTAAATTGCACAATATTGAAAGCATAAAAAAAAAAGTTGAAGTTTTGGATGAAGTTTTGGATGTGATATTAATTGTTTTAAATCTGTCACTTTAATAGATAAATGTAATAAAAAGTTAAAATCTACTTTAACTATGGCTCCATTTCACTTTAATCCCACTAATTAGTGTCTAATTAATCAATCAATTTGTCTAATCTGTGGTCCACCTCAATTGAAACGAAAAATAAAGCAATTAAATATCCAACCAAATACTTGTAATATTAAACTAACATTTTATTTTATTAGTCCATCTTTAATATTTTCAATAAAATCTTGTCCCCCTCTTTTCAAATTGAGTAATGATATTCGTAATCAGCGACTGTAGTAATTAACTTACGTGACAATTCGTTATTTGAGACATTAACTTAATTTTGAGATAATAGAATTACATAAAATTAATGTCTCAAATAACAAACTGTCGCATAAAATGACAACTACAGTCGTTGTCTATGAATAACATTATATACTCGAACCTGATTGTGTAAGTTTCTTTTGTACCAATTAACAAATTGCAATAATTTTAGATAAAAATAAAGTGAAAAGACCAAGTAGCGATCAACTTCTTCCTGTAAATATTTTTTCTCTTCTTGTATCGATTATCTTAATGACCAAGCTTACGTTATCTTCTCAGTTATATAATATTCTAGTTGCCTTCATATGATTCAATTCACATTAAAGAGGTCAATTTTTTTAACTATTAAAAAATAAAATTATCTACAGTAGTAAGAATACCTAAATCACAATAATTTCCTCCTCAATTAAAAAACAAAAAAAATCATGTTTTTACAATAAACATGGTCGGACAATTATTTTACAAAAAAAGTTTTTTAACTCTCGTATCACATGGGTTGTCCCCACATAACCATTAAAAACCTAGTAATTAATAAAGTATTTTTAGCAAATTGCATTTTTTTCACATATATTTTTAGCATTAGATAAATTTTAGACCTGAAAAGCTGACTGTAATTATACATAGAAATTAATTTAGGATTCGAGATATAGCTAGAAACATTAACTAAACATGGATTTGCGAATCTAATTAAGGTTGAGAACTTTAATTTTCTTAATTAAAAACTCATAAACTATGCATTTGATCACTAAAAAAACAATAAACAAAATTAGTTTATTATATAAAATGAATTAAAGAAGTACGACTTTTTGCAACTACGGTGTAGATGTAATCTATTTGATTATTCTACTCTACATCAAATGTCATATCAAGGATTACATAACGTACAAGTGACATTATTTAATTAATTGGTGAAAATTGTTTTATTTATACCAACCAATTACATAATGTCACGTGTACATTATGTAACCCGTGATGTACACGTAGCAAAACCCTAATCTATTTAGGAGAAAATAATTAAAGTACCTAAGCATGAAAGTCGCCAAGTTGAATAATGGAGGAGAAAATAATTCATGAGTAGTTTCAAAGTTATATTACACGCGTTTAGTTGAAATTCAATTATCGAGAATAAGTGATTACTGATAATTAAAAGCTATTGAAAAAATGTGAGAGGTTGCTTGTCATTTAAAGAGAAAAGTAAACGGATAAAGACAATAGATATTTGTTTGTTTGCATGCATGTAAATGAGAAAATTATTTCATAGGATAACCAATTATTAATTATGGGATGTAATGTCTACATCCTTATCACTCATCTTACGTTTACGTCTCCAACACTAAAATTCCACTTTTGTAATCATCACTCTTCAATTACTAAGCCTTGAGAAAGATATTTAAATAAATGCGAACCAAACGAATGGTCCTAATGTTTGGAAGTGATTCTGGGGTCATTTTCCCTTTTTTCAGAGTTTGGCTTCCTTATCGAATCGCAATTTAGTACCACGTATATTACAATACTGACTAGAGTTGTAAAGTAGGTTGTGTCAGAGCCACGTTTTTGCCAAATACCTGTGAAACTCAACACGACCCATGGCCAATTCTTGAATGGTCCTAATATGCGAGAGCCAATGAAAACAATTTTCTTCTGAATTTGTGGGATAAATTTGTTCAAGTGAAAACAGCTTTATGAAAGGGAAATACCCAAAAGCTTAAAAGGCAGTCTTTTTGCACATTGAAGTGATACAAATCCACCCACTGGAAATTGTTGGAGTTTAACTTGCACAAAGTTTTAACGGCAGCAAGGTCCTATAACTTGGAAGTTAATAATATTGATTGTGTTGTCTCAAGACTACTCGGGTATGCTAACTTTCGTCCATGCATTGGTGCTAACACTTGAGTCAATATAAATAGAACAAATGTTTACTACTAGTTAGTAATCAATCAAGAATTATTCATCAATAAATTTAGGATTGACTATAAATATCTTAAAGTTCAAGGACAAAGACTTGACATAATCGAATTGAATTCTATTCAAATCATGTTAGGATAATGAGGATTGACTACGCATGGCAAAGCTGAAAAATGTAGTGATATGTTCAAAATGAGAATGATGGACCTGCCATTGATGCCTTTTGAGTGCCCTCAATAATAAAATGAAAAACTAAAGCAGATTCTGAAAGGAGAGAGCAACCACGCCATGCATATATAGGAAAAGCAAAAAACTTTTTTTGCAACTTCTTAAAAGAATATCCTTCCATGGAAAGTATAATGAAATGATAAGCAACTTTTCATTAAGGAATTTGAAGTGGGGGTACTTTAGTGATGGTGAAGCCTCCTGGGAATTAGGGATTTGGGTTGCATTTCAGTAAAAAGAACATTCATGATCATCATATTTATCCACCCTTTTCATGCCTTACTCAAATTTACATATGTTTCATAAGTTCATCCATAATTTAGTATACCTGAATCTCGATATTCATTCGAGTATTCTAGAAAGTAAAACAATAAATCTTCATTCTTTATAAGAAAAAGATGAAAAATTTAAACAGAAAACTGGAATAACAGGGAAAGGTAACTCAAAATCAATAGTAAAAGCATCCAAGGCAAAAGTAACAAAAAGGTAAAGGTAAAAAAGGTGGTGTGATGTACTACATGAGAGTGCGTGAGCAACAAAGAAAAAAAAAAAAAAAAAAGCAACGGTTGTCATTAGGAAAAACTTTTTCTCCTCTTATCTCTTTGTTCAATCTTTTGAATTTTATACTCGGCCAGTGGGCCTTAAAATATCTAATTTTTAAGTTTTGTTGTTTGCTTGTAATTTCCATTTTTTTTTTTGCACCAATCCATGTTTCTTCTTCGGCTTTAAAACAACGCATTCTTTTCTTCCACATATAATTTGTGTGCTTATAATATATCAAAACAAGTAAAGTAAGCACTCATTCTTGTATTCTATGGTAGGACCTTCAATAACATCCCCTTCTCTCTCTACAAAGGTCATTTGCATGGTGGATTGGTGTTGCTTCCTTTCTATCTCAACTTTCTTATCTTCTCAATATCTCATCTCATCAAGGTCAACCCAAAACATCCCTTCTTTGTCATGACAAGCTTCTATTTGTTTAATTCTATCTAGTTTAATGTACTAAGTACCCGTTTGACAAAACTTTTAAAAAGTAAAAAATTTATTTTTTAGACTAAAAATTTATTTGAAACATATCTGAATAATTTTTTAGGAGTGCAGAAATATCTTTTTAAAGAACCGACTTAAAGGGAGCTTCATTTTCTACAAGAAGTAGAAGCAAAAGCAAATGCCTGTCAAATGAGCCATAAATATGCCCTACTTAATTGTACATGGATTATTATAACTAAAAATAATCCAAGTGGTAATTAATAAATAAGGTAGAGTACACAGAATTGCACACACGACACGCGGGGTGATCTGTAGAGATTAAAGAAAGAAATCCACATGAAAGCAGAGGTCTTTGTAAACCTCTTGTTTAGTGTTGTCGTGTCTATGTTTTACTTTTAGAAATAATGAGTTTCGACCTTACTTTATTTGAAATCACTAATTTCGGCCTTGACATTCTAAGAAATGACAAATCTATTTTCATATGAAATATCAATAGACTGCCCACAATGACAATGACATATATGATAGACACATACCTGATTAGATAATACTGAACAATATTAAGTAAGAATTCAAATCATTACATTAAACTCGTTTAACACTAATCCAAACATGAACCGTCAAATGTAATCTAAGGTGGGTGGATTGGATTTCCTTGACATATTTGTGGCATATATCTCTATCATCTATGTATTACATTACAAGTCAAAGGACAAATGATAAAGCCGTGTGCAGTTCAAAAGCTTAGGATGAGAAGATTTTTTATATTTCAAACATTTTGCTTTACTAAAGAATAATTATGACGTTACACCAATCATCATGGTGAAGACAAACAACATTACACACACACTCCTTGCATAAGTTCAAATAGTAAATGAAAACAAAGAAAAACAAAAATTTCATTTGATATAAAAAGGAACTATAAACTTCTGTCAAGATTAACAGATTTCCATGATTTTTGACAGACCCTATATAGAAAATCTGTCCAAGAAACCACATCAATCATGCTCTTCATCAAGACAGGTTTGTAGAAAATGCAATAACACAAGGCATAAATACCAACCTGGACGGATTACGTACACATAACATGATAAATAATAGTGAAAACAAAGTTTACCAAAAAGTTCATGTATGAAGCAACACTATCAAATTGGTAAGCATGGCAGTATTTCTTTACCAAATGTACCCATCCTTAGTTTTTCCTTATAGGTGAATCATTATGTATCAAATTTCAAACAAATAATAACTATCACTCTGTTTGGCCTTAAAAGTTATTTCTACTACCACTCAAAGTCAAACTTTAATTCTAACCAAACATTCTGACAACTAAGCCCTTGTTTGGTCCCCGTTATTTCCCAAATACATATTTCTCTCTTATTTTCAACCATACGTAGGGCTAGACAAAACTCCCAAATCGGACCGGACCAGACCCGAACGATTCTTTATAAGTTAAATACCCGAACGGGTATCTAAATCAAGAATTGACGGATTTTGTTTGATTCTCGGTTCTAAACCCAGAACCGAAGAACCGAATAAAAACCGAATTTAAATAATTTTTTTAATTTTTTATATTGAATTAATTAAATTATTTTAATTTTTTCTAAGCAAATTAACTAATTTAGTGATTAATGCTATAACTCCTAAGCCAAGTCCATGCCTAGCTAGCCCAACCAAACCCAATTTCTAAATTCAATTTTTTGGCCCAATTATTAATTTTATTCTTAGCTGAAGATCTAGGCCTGCTTAAGTTTTTATCTTTTTCTTTCCAATTTCACACACTTATTCGGTAACCACTGAGTCACTAACTCCAAATCATTTGATAAATTGAAAACATACATCTATATGCCCAAATCTTATAGGACAACTTGTTTTAGTATTAATATCTATTTTTCGATATTTGTATAAATTGGTGAATTAATCTTATTGGATTTGTTATTTATATATTTTTAAATTGGACTACATGAATTTGTAAAAGTTACGAATGAATATGTCATTAGTTGTATTTATGTAATATTATTGTAAATATTAAAAAATTTAATTATGGTACGGAATCAAATCGAACCCGAACGGTCCCATAATTATATTTGGACCCAACAGTTCTATTTGTTAAATACCCGAAAGTTTTGGTTCATCCATACATTTTGTGGTCTCCACCACCACTCCTCATAAGAAGTTTCAAACAAGTTACTAATAAATCAATCCCGAACAGAGGCTATAAGAAGATTAAAGCTTCTACTGCCGTGTAATATTTTATCACTACAACGGCATTGTAGTTGATCTTAAGCAGATAAACCTTCACCGAGTAACGAAAGCGCTCGCAAAGATATATTATGCTAGGATTTAAAGATGATTCACCACCCGATCTCTATAATTGACACCAGGAATTAAAACAGATAAAGTTAGGCCGACCATTAAGTGAACAGAACCCTCATAAAAAAATGTGACTGCTTTGAAACTCTGTATGGCGGAATTTGATTATTAGGTATCATGTGCAAAACATTTAATGATGATGCATGTTCCAACTCACAGAAATTTTTTCTCCCGCACTCCTTGTGTTCTAAATCCTACCCCTACCCAACACATTCTTTTGGTGGGTGGGTGGCAGGGGGAAACCATTGAACAGATACTAATGCCGAATACATTTTGGATTCACATTTTTCAGTAATGGGGTTTACACATGAACGATACACTATCGAGAGGCATTTTTCTGAAAAATGAAGGAATGGAGTTCAGCATTTTATTTATCAATATATGTGCTCAAAAGTAAATATAACTTTCTATGTCACACTTCGAGAAGGGCTTTACATGCCAAGCAATATTATACACAGGCAACGGTTGCCTTATCCATAGACATCCACACGATTAAAATTCCCCACTTACAGCCTCCCGATGATCCCATGTAATGTCGAATGAAACTTTTCTCAAATAAGGAATAAGATGTGGACAAAATGTACCTGGTGGAGTTCCAAATGTGACATCAGTTCCCCAGTTTGATTTTCAAGACTCCAGCTCCAAGATATGAGCATGAAGTATACTTTAGTTCCCCACGCCAAGAAATAAGGAGAGAAGATACAAGAAATTTTCTCTCTTTGCAGCAAGTGAAGCAATTTGTCAAACTCCATAGAGTGGTATAAAGATTTTGACAAAAGAGTAAGCCAATGCCCCAGTAAAGAGGTAGCTGTAGACCGTATCTAGAATCCCATCTGCTTTGAGAGTTATCATTTGTATGAATCTGAGCCTGAATATCAAAAATTGACACATATATATCCTCCCTTAAGTGACAAAATGACAACATTGCAGAACCATCTTAAACCCAATATTGATCATTAATTAGAATACAGTGTACAGATCCAAATTGTTCATATGTTAAGTTTGTTAGTGGATGGTGAATATTAATTCCTTTCATAAAGTTGACCAAGAATGCCACAGTCATGTCATATATGCTCACAACGCAGAAAACTACAGAAGTGTGGTTTTCATGAACAATTAGTGAATCTCAGCTGGGTGTTATTTACTCCCATCCTATGTAACTGAGTTATCATATGTTCTATTGCCATTCCAGAATGGTCAAAGGGAAATTTTGATCAATCAGGATGAAGCATAGGCATGTGACCTTGTAGAAGGGGATGAAACCAGCAACTTGACTCAGGTCAGGACAGGGTTCAGGCCTACCACATGACATGTGAAAATGAATAAGACATATAGACATTACCATGTCCGGGTATGAGGGACCCTGAATCTTTGACCCCTGCATCACGCTTGATCATGGATTCCGTCAAGTCGCCAAAAAGAGAAGCAAAGTAGTTCAGAAATCCAAATGCTACAGCACTGCCAACCACCCAAGAGCAATATATAAATTGATGCAAAGGGAAGCTTCTAAAGAACAATTTTTGGAATTTAGCTAGAAACATAGGATCGTTTCATTCTTCTGAACCTTAGATGGAAAGCTGGACTATCAAATGAAACACGAGAATAAAACTATATAATTAGGACAGATGTAGGCCAGCTTAGGGTATTTGCCAATATTAAAGAGGTCGCTATACAACCACCTAATCCTGCCAGAGCTCCCTCCCATGTCTTTTTTGGGCTGATACTTGCCAGAGGTGTCCGACCAAAAGCCTGCATTTGAATTCCTGTTAGGATATATCCACAAAATAGCCATCTAGATTTGTTATATGATCACAAACATGGGATGAAAACATGAAATAAGGAAGTTATGGGAGTTAATTGCCATTAGGAAGTACAAGAAGTAACTGAAATAGATACTCTGATACTCGACACTTCCTATTGAAAATTATGAACCAAGTGACAAATAATGAAATGAAGGACAAATTTAGACCTGAAAACAGACATAAAAGATAAAGTTTACTAGCAGAGCATCATGGGGTACTAATTAGAATAAAATATGATTGGGTTCTGAAATTTTTTTCTCATGATCAGCAAGTCAATCTGAGAAAAGCTTTCATGTAAGATATTACACGAGTTAAGGTTGAAGATGCAGATAAACACTACCGTGAAACTAGAATTTTCCCTAGTACCTTGAGGGGAAAGAACAATGCCTTAAACTTTTCTCCCATTAAATATGGCATTAACTCACACATTTCTTGCTGGTCCAGATTCAGTTTTCACTGTTTTTACTTGAGAGATGAATGATGCAAAACTAACAGTCCAGGAGAAAAATATTAATGGAAACTATCTTTCCCCAAATAAAAGCACCATGTATCCGCTGCAATAATACTGCTAATTGAAATTAAGGTTGCCACACGACCAATTGTCCACTGAGTTTGGCCACCAAGAAGAACAGGCCAAGATGCTACGACACCTGCAAACACAGACTCCCATTAAAACCAATTCACTGGCCGTGACAGCCAATTTAAGTTTTTGCTGATATTTCTAATATCAAAATATAAAACAATAAATTTCATCACGTGCTGATCTGCAGAAAACATAAATGACTAAATATGGAATTTTCATAGAAAGAGAGAATTTCTGAGTAAGGACCGTCTTTCCAGGCGGTTAGGAAGATTCAAAATTTTAGATCAGACGTACCACCAGAAATTTCACTAATCAGGCTTTGAGCAAAAAATTTCCTTTGTGTCTAGCATAAATGTTGTGTCATTAAGTTACTTCTAAACACCTAATGCTTAAGGCTTATATTCTTAAACGAAAAGGCACAAAAAAAAAATGCAAGCAGATTTTAGTAGAACCATGGACTAACTACCCATCATCAAGTTGAATCATAACAAACCAAAAATATGCTTCAAGAATTCTGATTCTAAGTTTCTGTGATTACTTACGACACCAGATTCAATGGCATCCCTTACAAGCCTTCAAAGATTGGATTCCGACCCTCTTTCTATTCTAGCCCTTTGACTGACATGACATGACATGACGTCGGAAGGCTGAAACTTCAAGGAAAGGAAGTGTTAGAACTCATGGCAACGGCCCTTTCAGCTCCTTCACCTTGTTGGTCAAGTGCTCTACTATGTAAGAACCACAGGATTTTGTGATTAATTGGCAAATATAATTTGATTCTCTGGGCACCAAGCACTTGAGCTGCAGAGGTCTAGATGTTCAGGCGAAATTTTCTCAAACACGATGTCAATTTGAGCAAGTGAACCATAGAAAGAAAACCATAATGCAGATTGTGGATGGGAAATGAAAGACGAGTTGAGCTAGAAATTCTGTAAAAGTTCATATTACCATTCACTTGTTATTTGATCCATATGTATGTCAGTGTAATTTCTAGCCCCTGTTTGGTTGAAAAATGAGTTTGAGGAAAAACGAGTTTTAGAATATGGGGGCCAAACAGGGGCCTAATCTATTTTGTGACTACAATTTTTTTCCTTCCCCCTTTTACTCATTTTAGTTTTCTGTTTCCTAAAACTGTCCTGTTCTCCTCCCAAGACAGGTGTTTTTCATTTCAAAAATACTTCTCCACAATTCAGTCAAAATATTTACCCAATCATTCAGTCCAAACTCCAAATCCATTTCCACGACCTCTGGCACTTAACGGCAGGAAAATAGAACGTGTTGGCTGTGGCATGAACATCCAACACATTGTTAGGATTCCCAGATAAAGAGAAGTCAATTGAGAAATGCATTTCGTATTGAAGTTTCAACCGAATGAAAATTACAAGTTTCAGGCTATTAGAGAGGCCCGATCTCTCCCCCTCTCAGTACAATGAATTGTAAAAATTGAATACCCTTCCTAGTTCCCTTCCCCCCTATTTATTCACATTTCCTTCCAATACTCTTTTTACAATTTTACCCCCCTCCCCCCCCAACCGACTAACTGAATGAATTGGTAATACTTTCTTTCTTCGTGCATAAGTGAACCGGATTGGAGGCCTATCATTACCCGCCGCCCCGAAATCCATCTTGTCCTCAAGGGAAAAACTAGGAAACTGCAATCTGATTGCTTCAAAAGGTTCCCAGGTAGCTTCAAATTCCGGCAAACTTCTCCACTTAATCAGAATATTTGGTCCCGCAACTGTGGTGTGAAGATTAGGGCGGACTCCAAGGACAGATTCCGGTTCCAAAATAAACTCCCCATTGGCTGTCAGTTGCTGTGGAAAAGATGAAACTGGCTGCAAGTTACCAATGGCTTTACAAAGTTGAGAGACATGGAAAACTGGATGGATAACGGACCAAAATACATCGGAGACAACTTCTGAAAACCCTTTTTAACTACAAATTTCTGGCGGAAAGGACGGAGCTTGAGATAGACTAAATCCCCCACCTCAAACTGGATATCACGGCGATGCCCATCTGCTATTTCCTTCATTCTCACCTGCGCTCTAGTAAGTTGCATCCTCAGGTCCTTTAAAACCTCATCCCGATCAAGTAAGAGTTGCTCAACCGAAGAATTAACTGTCATTCCTTTCTCGAAGGAGAGAATCTGAGGTGGCTCACGACCATATACAATTTGAAAAGGAGTATGCTTGGTGGCGGTATGGAAAGAAGTGTTGTCCAAAACTCAGCCCAGTGCAAATATTGGCCCCATACCCATGGTCTATTCGATGCAAAACATTGCAAATATGTTTCTAAACATCTGTTGACAACCTCCGTCTGTCCATCGATTTGGGGGTGATAGGCGGTGCTATGTTTAAGGGCAGTTCCCTGAGCTTTAAAAAGCGTCGTCCAAAACGAACTTATAAAGATTCTATCCCTATCAGATATAACAAAATGAGGCATACCATGGAGCCTCACCACCTCGCGAATGAATACGTCAGCGACTATGGGAGCAGTAAAAGGATGTTTCAACCCTACAAAGTGCCATATTTGCTCAAACGGTCCACAACCACCAAAATTGTATCCACGCCGCCTGATCGCGGCAACCCTTCAATAAAGTCCATAGAAATGTCCTCCCAGACTAATGTGGGGATCGGTAAGGGCTACAAAAGACCTCCAGGAGATAAAGCCGCATACTTATTTTGCTGACAGATTGCACAGTTCGCCACATAACTCTTCACCGCTGCCCTCATTCCGTGCCAGAAAACTTCTCTGGCCACCCGTTTATAAGTCTTAAGAAATCTAGAGTGGCCTCCAACCATAGTATCATGGCACTCCTGTAACATTAATGTCACGAAATGCGAGTTGCTGGGCACTACCACTAGTCCATGATAGCATAAAATTCCATCCACCAGTGTATAACCCACCTGGCCAAGGTTCCTGCCTGGAGATCTCTCACCATTTTACCTAGTACCACATCTGCAGCGACCTCCTTCTTAATATCATCGAGCTGTAGCACTTTAGGAATGGTTATAGCCACGTAATTTAGAGTCGGCTGAATTCTGGACAGGGCATCTGCAGCCTTGTTTTCCAACCCAGGTCGAT
>CAIGRB010000856.1:0-25653 GCA_903798255.1 Fraxinus quadrangulata | reverse complement strand
AAATTTTGATTTTCACAGTACTAATGTTGTTTATGGAACTAAGTTTTGCTTCTTATGTTTGATTTAAGGTGTGGGACGTGCTTAACAATGATCAAGTCATATCCATAGTGGCCACAGCCGATAACGAAGAGGCTGCAGCAAAAGCAGTGGTGGATGCCTCGACTGCTGCTTGGAAACGCAAGTTTCCAAATTCGAAAAGAGATGACTGCACTGTCATCTGCCTCTTCTTTCAAACAAGAATCAACATGATCTGCAGCTAAATACTTAAGAAATGCCACTTTACGACATGTTCAAGAAATGCTACCGAGGTAGCTCGTCTGGGTTTGAGGAGTGGGAAAAAGAGGATTAAACCACCACAAGTTTTTCATAGTTTTGTTTTAGTTCTCTGTATATTGTACCTTGTAAAAATCGAATCAAAACAGCATAAATAATGATTATGATTAAAGAGTAATATTATAGTCTCATTGGGGTTATAATTCCAATTTATGTGGCAATAATGTGGGATTAAATGATAAGTCGAAATAAATTGATCATTTAATTTCACATTTCAATTAGTTTATCACCTAACACCACATAGACGGTAATTATAATCTCAATTGGATTAAATAGCATTATTTATGATTAAAAGATCATTTTAACATGTTTCCTTTCATCACATTCTTTTTTCGTGTGAAATTTTCCGAGATAAGTTCATATTGTCCATAAATAATTGAGCATCATTGTGTTTGCTACACAATACTTTGTAGTAGCAGACACTAAAATAAAAAAAAAAAATTTATCTAGTAGACACTCGAATCGTTATTAATGGTTCTGCAATCGACGGTTGGGAGGCTCTCTCTTCTTCCTTGTCCACCAGAGCCCTCGAGTTGATGACAAAGGGGATGTTTGATTCTCATTTTTTTAAAATACATTTTTCCGTCTCTTGTTTTCAGCCACATATTCTTCATTAAAATAATATTACATGCAAATAAAAAAAATTTCTCTTTTTTAACCACACATTTTTTATTAATATACCATTCCAAGTATATTCTTTAAAAATAATGGGTCTTATAGTTTTCCTATTTTTATTAGAGATAATTGCAGCACGGTACCAAATCTTTCATTTATTTGCAAACTTTGTCCAAACCTTTAAGTTGTGTCAACCACGATAACAAACTTTTCATTTGTGCCACCATGGTAGCAAACATTTCAAAATGTCGAAGTTAAAATCCAAATTGATGTTTTCTGTAAGTTTGACTGTTAGTTGACCAAATAATTGACTTGACAATAATTTTGATTAATTTGACAAAGGGGATGTTTGATTCTCATTTTTTTTAAATACATTTTTCCGTCTCTTGTTTTCAGCCACATATTTTTCATTAAAATAATATTACATGCAAATAAATTTTTTTTTAACCGCACATTTTCTATCAAAATATCATTCCAAATATATTCTTTAAAAATAATGGGGCTCAAACACTCCTTATTAGATAGTTTTCCTATTTTTATTAGAGATAATATCAGTTCGGTACCAAACATTTCATTTAATTGTAGACTTTGTCCAAACCTTTAATTTGTGTCACCCACGATAACAAACTTTTCATTTGTGCACCATGGTAGCAAACCTTTCAAAATGTCGAAGTTGAAATCCAAATGGATGTTTTCCGTAAGTTTGACTGTTAGTTGATCAAATAATTGACTTTAACAATAATTTTAATTAATTTTATAAGATTAAAATGGTAACTTTACATTTTTTATAATAAAATAACTAAAATCAAATAATTAAAATTAAAAACTAAAAAATCGCTTCATCTTCTCCATCCATCCCACCCCAAAACCATCACAGCCATTGCCATCTCCTCCACCGCCACCACTACCACCTCCTCCACCGTAATCAATAGCTACCCATCTAATTATTTACCTAATTATTTTTGCCTTAGCAATTCTCGTAAATACGCTCTAATCTCTATAGTTTTACAGTTTTGACCGTGTAATTTTTGGCCTTAAGAATTCAAGGTTCGACTACTAACGTACAGTCGTACACCGATTGCAAATTTATTACCCTTGTCTGCGCTGCACAGGATCTTTTCCCCATCAAGAACTTTACCTGCACCATTCATCACATATCAAACTCAATTTTATCCACATTTTAAAAAAAAAATTCCTTCTCACCGGTGACAACGATGATTCGGTTCGCCGTGGGTGCAAATTTCCTCCTAGCGCTTTCGATCCTGGCCGTCGCCGATTCCCGGAATTTGATCAAGCTGCCGTCTGAAGCTCGCCAATTCTTTGGCGGCTTTGAGGACAGTAACGGTGCTGCCAATGAGGATGCCGTGGGGACCAAATGGGTCGTCCTCCTAGCTGGTTCCACCGGTTACTGGAATTACCGGCACCAGGTGATTAGCTTCCTAACACGCGCATTTATTAAATTCTTTATGATTGAAATTAACTGCTTTCGTTATTGTTATAATTTTTTTCATTTTTGGCTGAACTTTGATTTTATAATTTTGTTTATAATTTCACAGTTTCTCATTTATGTTTAAAGGATTCTCGTTTTGGTTTTTTGTTGTACTTTATCTCGAAAGAGAGTAAATTTGTCATTACTCAACTTCATAAAAATCGTGGCATTTTCTGTAAAGTTCGTAGCTAAAGTAATCTCCATAATTTGGGGTGGGGTGGGGGTATTTACTGCTTAGATTTCATTCCATTTTTAGTTCTAAGACGTCAAGATTTCAAATTTGGTTGTTACTAGCCTCTCAAGTACAAGAGGACCAATTCCTCATATATTTATCTGGAATTCTGTTACAAGTGAAGAAGGGTAAGGTTTCCTTACACTTTTTACATAGTAATTTAGAATTGGAAAAACAAGTTGGCAATTTATCTTGACAAAAGAAACTGAAAATGATCTTATGTTAGGTATAGTTATCCTTGACATGATGTACGTAATTGTTGGATTAGAAAGTTCACTGGCCCACACAATTTTATAATTTATTTTGTTTGAAATCGTCATTTTTTTTGGCAGCCGATGAAAATGAGTAACATAATGCCATTATTGTATGACATCTTCATTTGTTTGGTCTTGCTTTGATTTGTTTTATGTGGAGGAGGACAACTTTTATTTTAACTTGATCACATTCATAGAAACAAATAGTATTTACATGACCTATAATTTTTTTTCCTTCTCTTTTTTCAATCAAGATTATAACTGGCCACTTTACATGCCTGCGAGGATATTTAAAGTTGATTAGGGACTTCCGAAAACCAAAACTCTTGGCATGAAGTTTCTAATGATTTGAAAACATTTACGCATTTCTCTTCGCTTCAAGTGTGATGTGCAGAAAGAAGAGTAAACATGAATTAAAGAAAATTTGACAATTTTTTTTTTAGAAATTTAAAATTGAGTTCCTACTAACGATCCCATAATTGTTATGACCATATGCAAGGACTGGGAAAAGATTAACTGAATTTTTTACATTCAGTTATGTCTTTAATCTATTTTGACAAACTTCACCACTGTTATTTAATCATATTTCATGGTTTCCTATAATAATATACATAGTCTTACATGCAACCCGTAGAGATGAATATGACGACATTGCTCAAAATGAAGAGAACCCGAGGCCTGGAGTGATCATTAACAGCCCTCATGGCGAAGATGTTTATAAAGAAGTTCCTAAGGTTTGTGTTATTCTCAAGTCTTCTAGTCATATTTTGATTGTTGAAACTGTATTTCTATTTCTCATGTGGTGAATTTTTGTAAACCAGGATTTTGTTGGAGAAGATGTTACTGTCAACAACTTTTTCGCTGTGATCCTTGGGAACAGAACTGCACTCACAGGAGGTAGCAGAAAAATTGTAGATAGCGGTCCGAATGATCATATCTTCATATACTGTGCTGATCATGGTGGTCCTGGGGTGCTTGGTTAGTGACTTACTAGTAGCATCCTTTGATTTGCGTAGTTTTTACATTTTTTTTCCCTTCTTGGTAGACTAGTTATGCTAACTGGCTTATTTGTTATTACACATATGCTCATGGATGCCTACAAATCCTTACCTTTATGCAAATGACCTAGTTGATGTTTTGAAGAAGAAGCATGCTTCTGGGACATATAAAAGCTTGGTAAATCAATTATTGGCTTTCATTTTCAGTGCCAATTTATACCATTGTAGCATGTTCTGAAATTTTGAAGGGTTATTCTTTTAAACTTTATTAGGTCTTTTACCTTGAAGCTTGTGAGTCCGGAAGTATTTCTGAGGGTCTTGCTCCTGAAGGCTTGAATATATATGCAACCACTGCATCAAATGCGGAAGAGAGCAGCTGGGGAACTTACTGCCCAGGTGACTATCCGGGTTCTCCCCCTGAATATGGAAACCTGCTTGGGTGACTTGTATAGTGTTGCCTGGATGGAGGACAGGTACACACCTGTTTTTCTTCCTTTTTTTGCATATTGCTAATTATATTTTGGTGGCTTGCCCGTTGATCACTCGATCATTAGCTACCCAAGCAACCTTATTAACTATCTTTTTAGTAACAGCTATCGAAAGAAAATAAAGGGATGTATTTGCTAATAATTTCAATTTAGTGGGGTTATAGATTGATTACTTAAATGACCATGTTCGGCTTTACGTTTTACTAATTACTCACACCCATTTGTTCATGATCAGTGAAATACACAATTTGCGGAAAGAAACTTTGAGGCAACAATATCAACTGGTAAGATCTTGTATCTAACTGTGCATTTACAATTGAACAGCCTGCCTGAAACTAGAGAAATTTAGGCTTTAGTGGGAACGTTGGAGTCAACCATTTGTATTTAACCTGAAATAAATTGCAAAAATTAGAGCATCAGCCTTTTTGTGGGGGGAAGGTTGAAATTCTACATGGATTTCACCTAAAAAATTGCACATTTAGTGCTGTCAGTTGTCATTTTATGGTGGACGTTGTTCCTGAAAAATATAAGAATGGAGATAAATGAGTATAATTATTTTTAGTGTCTTGCTAGAAACATCCAAAATGCAGCCACCCTACATCTTGTTTGTTTGATTGTTTGTTTGTTTGTTTTTGTGTGTGCATTTCTTATGATTTTATGATGTTGGCATTTACAGGTTAGAAGGAGTACTGCTAATCAAAATTCTTTTTTTGGCTCCCATGTCATGCAATATGTTGACTTGAAGCTAGCGTGGAGAATCTTTTCCTGTACATGGGTACAAATCCTGCTATTGATAACCAGAGTTTTGTGGACAACAATGCACTGCACCTATCTTCGAAAGCTATTAACCAGCGTGATGCTGATATTTTACATTTTTGGCATAAGGTATGTGTAACTCCTTTTCTACTACACCGAGTTAACTACACGCTTTAATCCTAATGCGTGTTTTGTCATGCATTGGTACCATTTAGAGGTCAGTATTAGTTAAATTATATAATAAGAGGTCAGTTAAACTGCAGGTCACATTTGAGAGGGAGAGCCAATGTTAAATTCGAGTCCATTATTTGGACATTAGTGAAGCTGCAGGCAGTATCATTAATATACATTCATAATGTTTGGGCTTATGCATGCTAGTACTCGGTAACAAATTACGCCAAGACTTCCCAGAAAAGAAGCTAAAAGCTCCCTGGATAAAAATATCATACTCTGTTAGGCCCTTTATGTAAATGATTTCATTTTTTATAGGTAATTTGGATAAAAAAATTGACATTTGTTTATATCATTATACAATGTACAAGGAAAAAAAATCTGAACTGCTATTTTTGCATATTAAAGGTAATAAGGAATAGTAGTCAGAGAACCTTGCCATATCTGCTAAAGTGAAAGCTTAGCCCTATTTGTATGGCTAGAAGAGGGCATTCCTATAATCTACAATATACTAGAATACATGAAGCACCCCATAATCAAGAATTTTAAGTATATATTTTTCTTTTGTGACAAAATTTAAATGATATACTCTTGAACCTTTCTATCAGCTAAGTTTTTAAATCAAGTGGTTCAATGCTTTTTATGAAAATGCCACCGTTTTTTTTTTTCCACATATTACTTAAAACAAAAATAGAAACAATTCCTTTCCATATTTTTTCTGTTGCTCCAAAGACTTCCCCACTAAAATTCAGAGAAGCCATTTCTCATCTACTTTCACCGAACTCTTTTCCATTTGATAAATGTAGCCTGAATTTCATTTTACATTTATTTTCTTTTTTGTATCAGTTTACTTTATTTTTCAATTGGTTCGAAATTGGGTTAGGAGTGGAGTGGGTAAAACTGAAACCAAGGACAAGGTGTGGACAAAATTATATGAAACTTGAGGAGTCTTCTTGATGCAAAAATTATTATGTCACTCCTACAGCTCTAATGTCTTCTTCATTCACTCTGTAAGATATAGACTTTAATGATATATGTTAGATACATATAATGGTTTGCATGACATACTGGCAGTTCATCAAGGCTCCAGAAGGCTCTCTTAGGAAGTTTGAAGCTCAAAAGCTGCTTGCTGATGCTATGGCACACAGAACGCACATTGACAGTAGTATCAAACTTGTTGGGAAACTTCTCTTTGGAATCGAAAAAGGGCCTGAAGTGCTAAAGACCATTCGGCCTACAGGCCAGCCACTTGTTGATGACTGGGACTGTGTTAAATCCTTGGTACGATTCAAAACTGCATTCCCACAATATGACTGCTTTCGGTTCAGATAAAATATTATGAGACTACATAAAGCATGAGATATTTCTATGCTACACCCTAGTATTATTAATTTTATGTCCTAAGAATGAAAAAATAGCTCCCCATGTGCTGACCCTATTAGTTGGCCTTGCACTTGAGTAAACACCCCATGCATGTTCGGTATGCAATATTAGATCCCATTTAACGGGGAGATCAACAGCTTTTTAACTTCTTTTCTTGTTTAATATTGTCTAGTACTATCAAACCTACATACCAAATGTGCCACCAGTGTATTACGGTATTATGATCTGAAAAAAACAGCATTACTCTTTATTTTCTTTGCAGGTTAGAACATTTGAGACTCACTGTGGATCTCTATCCCAATATGGAATGAAACAAATGGCCGAGGCATAGGCTCAGACCTGTGCCAGTTTCCCTTCCAGTTCTTGGAGCTCTCTCCACAGGGGATTTAGTGCTTGAATGCCCCCAAATTCGGGATACAGAGAGTTTCAGAACATGCTTGGCTAACTTAAATTTCATTTTAGAAAGACCGACTTTTCATAAAGCAAGTTTTTGAACTAAAAATCCTCCCGAAAAATAACTTTTGAAAAATCTCAAAGATGTTCCGAAAAAACAAGTACTTAAAAGTAACTTATAAGTTCAGCAAAACGTGCTCAAATTTTATTGTACATCGAGGATATGACCTTGGCACTTCAATGTATTGTGTATGTGTAACTTCAAAGCTTCACTGCTGCCTTATGACTGCCATTTGGTACCTATAAATGATTTACCTTTCATGTTTATGTCTAAAACAATTTTTTAGCAATATATAAAAAAAGAAAGTTCTGGTATGTATGAATTTCGGTGAAATTATCTCTCTCATTGTAGTTTTGTTTCGGAATTTGTGTTTTTTCATGTTAAACTATGTTGAATACAATATTAAATTAACATGTATATGACTACTCTTTCTAACAACTTAAGATTTTAGATTAAGTGAATGTTTGGCAATGCTTAAATTATGATTTAAGTTTGTCAAACTTACATTTTATCCACACATTTTACATGATTCATGACTTACTTTACTACTCACTTAGCGCTCCTGTTTAGTGGGATTAAAATCAGATTTTAGTAAATTTTAATAAAGGTTGATGAAATATGTAGTTAAAAAATTATGGGTTCTATAAAATGTGTAATTAAAATTAATTATTGATTTTAACTTAAATTAAAATTTTAATATTAATTTCTACCAAATAGATGTTTAATTCTATACATTTCATAGTTGTTACAATTTATAAGTATTTAATGATTTAAAAGCACTATACATTAAATTTGTAGTGATTCAATGTGATGTCGGAGTGGGTAAAGGTTTTATGTTCAACTCTTATCACTATTTGTTCAGTGAATTGCGTACGTGACAGAAAAAATGAACGAAATTAAGACCATAAAAATGAAGTGTGGCAAAACTTGGTCAGATTTTCTTGTAACTCTCTCATTTGCATGATTACATCTATCGCAATTCCAATTTCCTGATGTAAATCCAACCATTGTTGCATAGATAAGCTCGTCAAAATCTATAAACATCATTTTATTTAGAATAATTCTACTTGTACATAAAAAAAATGTATATAAGAGTGAATATTCAAGCGGATCCCATCCCATGTGAGGGGGTGTACACTCCTATGTACATGGTGATGTATCATTAGCAAAATCGTTATATTTATGATGTCATCAACCTAATATTCATTTAACCCGAGTTAAATATTAAATCGTGGTTTAGTTAGTCATGTGCTAAGCGCCTGTGCACTGGTATGCGAGAAATGTCCATAATTTAAAATAATGATATAATAATAATAAATCAAATAAATATAACGGCGACCTAACAGCGCAAAAGATTCCGTTTGATGAGCTAACGCCGTGAAGTAAAATCCAGTCTTTAAGTGGGACACAATAACGCCGTAACTTAGCGACCTCGACGGTTTACTCGAAAGAAATTGAGACCGTCAGATTTTCTTTCAACGCTCAGAGATGAAACAATGGAGTGAGAACAGGAAACGGAAGGGGTACAAAAATGGGGGTTTCGAAGGAAAAGAGAGTTCTTACTTTTCTCTCCATTCAGAAGAAGAAGAAGACTCTCTCTCTCTCTCTCTCTGAATTTTCTCTCTCTATTTTTGCATTTCTCAAAAATTAAGATCATTATTTTGTGGAGAATTTGGTGAGTGGAAATGCAGTGAAATATTAATCATCGATGATCTGAATTTTTTTCAATAGTTTATTATTCTACAATTTCGTGTTCGATTATGGGAATTTGTGTTTTGGTTTTTTTGAATCGCAGGCGCATTTTGGAACGGATTGGAGTTGTTTTGTGAAGAATACTGAAGTTTGGTTTCGTTAGGAGATTGTGAGAAACTGATGCACTCGATTAATTATTCTTCAGTTTTGGAGTTTAATTATGGGATTTACTTGAATGATTTGTTTGGTTTTGAATCGCAGGCGCATTTTAAAGCGGATTGGAGTTGTTTTAAGAAGAATACTGAAGTTTTGATATCGTTAGCGGTTTGAGAGAAACTGGCGCACTTCTATTGGATATGACAAATATTTTTCTACAGGTTTGTCGTAATTGGAATTATTGTTCTGTTTTCGTGTGTTTCCTTGGAGATTTTTTGCGATAATATGATTTTTGTCCTTAATTTTGGTTTGACAGGTATACTGTGAGATTGGAAATCAGTTTTAGGACTCGTAAGATCTTGGTTTAATACGAGAGCTGAAAGTCGGAGCCCGGATTCGGTGTCATTTCACCGAAAAATCCTTATCTGCCGGGAGCTTTATGAGTAAAAGGACTTGAATCAACAGAAATTGTTGTAAACTCGCCATTCTTAAGACTCGTTTGTGAAAGGATAATCGTTAATTCTGGAACCGAAGTTTTGATTATACAGGGTAAGAAAGCCAGCCATTTCCGAAAATATCACAATATGTAAAGTTTGATTTGAATTTTTCTCATGAAACTTCTGGTTTTTGTACTGCAGAATCAGGGGGCTCTTTTTGGGAGTTCAGCAGGCTCTGATATTCTCAGGCTTTCTCACCCACTCACTCTGTTTTGGTGTTCTTCACATTGATTTTTTCAAAACCAAGGACACCGATTGTTCGGATTTTGTGGATTGAATCGGAGTTTCTTTGCTAGAAACAAGAAGAAGAATTGAATCTATTGGGAGAGAGAGATAAGAGGCTTTCAGGTAATGAATGGTGATTTACGTCCGAAGACTGGCCAAAATTCCATCCTCATCTCTTTGGAGTTTCTCGCCTTCGAATTATTTCGTCAATTTGTGATCACTCTCTTCTCACCCGGATTTACCAATTTCCCATCTCTTTGAATTTTCGGGAGTGCATTTCAGTTTCACCTTTAAATTTAAAACCAAATTTTCAGCACCTTCTTCTCACCAAAATTTCCCAATTTGTAAACAATTATGATCATCTTCTTCTTTCAAATATTTCTTCAATCTTCGAAACGTTTCTTTGCAGAAAATTAAGACATGTAATGTGGATTTTCCCAAAAAAATTCTTGAGCTGAATTCTCAATTTTTTTTTTTTGGGTTATTTTCCAATTCTGCTGTCCATTTTGGTACAGATCCTGACCAAAAATTCACTTCTGCTAATGCGCCAGAAATTATCTTCTAAATTCAGAAATGTAATCTTCCAATCATCATCAAATGATAAAGTGATTTCGTTTTATTTCTAATTCTGAAGTCAGAATAACCCCAACTATTATTATTATTACTTTTTTCCATTTCTATCCTGTTCCTGTTTCCACTTATTTTAATTTGCCAGTTAAAATTAAAATTTTAAGCAGTATTTGAGTTAAGGGGGCTAACTCCGTCATTCATGATGATGACAGGTGTAGAAAGGCGCGATGGAGAGGAATAATTCCAGCACCAATAGAGAGGGAGGATTGTTACTGAGATCCGAGTCATCCAGGTCACCAGTAACGACGTCGTCTGACTTATTTTTGCAGTGGGGGAATCGGAAAAGGCTACGATGCATGAAGGTCCAGGCCAAAGACCACAGCAATAATGACTCTGTCCCGGTTCATCGGACAACAGCCCGGGTCGACCGCCGGGTGATTAGGTCGGATTCTAATTCGAACCATCCGAATAATAAAAATGCTACTGTCATTACCAGCACCAAGACTAACGGGTATTTGAATCTCCGTCAACGTCCAGCTTCTCCGTCTCATCATCGAATTTTGAGGTAATTTCCTTTTTATTCCTATTATTTTCTTTTGACGAGGGCGTGGTTATGACTGGGGATTGTGGCACGTGGGTGATGTGTGGGGGGGATTTCTTGTCTTCTACTCATTGGTTTGAATTATAGTGTTGAGGAGTTTTTCTTAAATCTTGGTTTGGGGTTGGAACTGCTTGACGCGAAAGATCGAGGACCATGGAGTGGTACCCTAAATATGGATTACAGGACTCGTATTGACTTTGTTATAGATCTTAGGAGATCCATTTTTAAATTAGCTGATGAAATTAAAGAGTCAAATTTTATATAAATCATACATCGAAATTCCATATTTTCGATGTTGGATTCAAGTATGATATGTTGCAATGGAATTATGACAACCACGCTCTGCGATCTCGGTGTCTACGGTGAATTGGCTCACTACTAGTCCATGACTAATTCGAACGAAAATTGTTATATTGACATCACAATCGCACTACTCGATTATAACAAGGAGATGTGGTGCCTGAAACTATTATTATAAATCTTGGGAGGGTCCACCCCTCAAAAGTTAGTCATTGAAGTTAAAAAGAGTTGTAAGTCTATATAACCATTAACCACACATTGAAATCTCATATTTTCGATGTAGGAATTCGAGTCTCATGCCTTGCAATGAGAATTCACGACGACCTTATGATTAATGGTAAGAACGATTCTGAGATGCAACACTCTGTTGGCTCAGGGGTTGGCTGTAAGGTTAAGATCAGAGTGGAATAGGTAATTGGGTGGGTACAAAAAAGAGAATATGGATGGAGAGGGGTTTTCATTCTCATTAACCTATATAATAGAATGAGAGGCCCATCTTTGAATAGAATAATAATTGCACCACACCCACTTGCAAGTGGCGACATTATTGATAGATAGCTTTGGCGTATCTTGTCATCTAACTTTCATTCTCTGATTTTATTTTATTTTATTTTTATCCTAAATTGATGCCCTTTTTTGGTGAATAATTACTGATTATATATTTATACCCAAAATTTTAATTTATTATTTAATTACCTAGTAATAATAGCTTCTGATTGGGAGATAGAAAGCTCCTTTAAAAATTCAATGTATTTATTGTTAGATCCAAAATTATTAATCTTAAATTGCGTAGGAGAATTGAATCTTAATCCAATGGCCCAGAATACGCTATCAATCACCCTTTTTTTTTTTTCCTCTCTCTATTATATCGGATCAGACGAGATGTGCACACGTTGACCATATTCATTAAAAATTAAAAATAAAATTAGAAGAAGCACAGGCACAGCGCTCTCTTAACAACTTCCCCTATTTTTCTACGCATAACCTGTGATCCAGACAGAAACGCTACCCCACAAATATTTTTACTCAGTAATTTCTTATTTTGCCCATGCTAAAGTTTTTATTTACTTTTTTGGGCTGCTGTTAAATTAATTAATTAATTAATTGATAATTATTTATGATGTGTATGTAGTAGTGACTTTGTTTATTGTCTGTGTGCTTTAGGAATTCTGAGAGTAGTTCTATTGGTGGTATGAGGGGAGGACAAAGCAACGGCGTGAGGGGGGTGGCTTCTCCGGACAGAGGAGGAGGGGACAAAAACAACAATAATACCAATCACAATCTCAATAACAATAACAAGAATAATGACCACGGCGGAGGTGGTGGGTCGACGTCATCGGACGGCAAGAAAGGTGGATCGTCGGGAAGTGACACGATCCCCACCGTGTGGCCGCCTAAGTTTGTGATTGCCTTGACAAACAAGGAGAAAGAAGAGGATTTCATGGCTATTAAAGGCTCCAAACTCCCTCAAAGACCTAAGAAAAGAGCCAAGTTTATTCAGCGCACCCTCAATGTGAGTTTTTCTTCCTCCTCTCCTCACCACAATTTACCTTTTCTTTTCTTTTCTTGCACCTGTTTAATATATTTCGTTATTAAATGAAATTAAGTGATTATCTCAGAATCACATCTCCTGCCATGAATGTGAGATAGCTTTCACTTTTCACGGATCATTTCATAATTACCGCTTGTTATATTTTCTGTGAATTATTGGTTAAACAGTTATGAAGAATCGTGAAAAAATATTTTTTTTAGAGAATGAGTGGTTGATACGTGATAATGAGTATATTGCTCCATAACAATATTAATTATTCAGATTTTGGTAATATTAAAAAGAATTATAAAAAGTGCAGTAAAGAACATCTATCTTTTGTACGAAAAAGCATTTGGGGAGGAGTGGTGCGGTTGTGGAATAAAGTTCCATGTATTTGTCTATAGTTATTTTAAATTTATTTTTAATAAGATATTTTTACAATAAAATATTTTTCACGTAATCATAAAAATTTTTCATATTTTTTTAATTGCATGTCTTCAAAAATTTATTATTTTAAATTTTATTTTCATTGAATAATGGTAAACAAACATATGTTTAATAATTTATATTAGGTAGTGATAATGATGTATGTGGGGCTGCAAGGTTGTCTTGGCACAATCAACTACTAGAAATTGCTATGCGTAAGGATAACCAAATAGGTTATAGGCTTACACGTATCCACTTTTTCTTTTTATTTATTTATAGATTTGCTTGACCTAAAATATTATTGTGATGGTCCACGGAGACTTGTTCGACACTTATACTCTTTATCGATTAAAATAACAAAATGGGTATTTTTATTTCGACTTCATTACGAGGAAGGAAGCAAAGAAAGTAAATGAAGGGTAATTTAGTTGTGGTAGGAATGGTTTAGCTTATAAGTAATTTTTATAGTCATCAGTAAAAAAGATTGTTTATGTGCAGTTGGTAAGTCCAGGGGCATGGCTATGCGATCTGACCCTAGAAAGATACGAGGTCAGAGAGAAAAAGGTCTCAAAGAAGGTACAAGTGAATTTTACTTATAAATTATAATAATTTGGTTGAACTTGAGCACAAGTAAATATTAATTAATTTATTTCAGAGACCGAGAGGGTTGAAGGCAATGGGAAACGTGGAGTCCGACTCAGAGTAGAGGAATGTGGAGGAAATTTGTGCACGTTAAATTACACAAACTGGTGTATTTTGTATTTGTTTGACTCCATTTTCAATTTTTTATCAATTTCTAGAAATTTAATAAATAATTATGCTGCATTTGAAAAAAAAAAACCGAGATAAATAAAAGAAAGTACAAAGAATTATGCTACAAGTTATTTGAAATTAGTATCTTTGGTAGCCATTTTCACCAAATTTGAAGAAAAAAATGATAATTAAAGAATATTTGTGGGTCCCACTTATGAGAGGGGAAGTAAAAAAAGACGGCTGACTTTGATTTTTTTTGGGCTAAAAAATGACTACCAAACCGGCTGAAAAAGTTGAATAAATTTTTTAACTCGAACAGTTCTCTGAAGCTCAATTCAAATTGTGCTATTTCATTTGGAGATAGTAAGGAATAAAAGAATCCATTCATTTTCTTCTTTTACTCCTAATTCCTCAGCTGGTCGGGGGACCGAGTCGAATTTATACCCCGGTTTAATTTGCATAGCAATGAAAGTTTATATTTTGTCAAAATATAAATAAACCATCTATCTAATATACCAAAGAATGAACAAAATTCATTATTTTAACATGTTCTGTACATGTAAAGAGGAAAAAAAAGGCTACAAATCAGAGTAGAATCGTTCACATCATACTTCTGCTGATTTAAAAACCTAAGAACTTGGGGGCTAACAAGAACAACGGTTCCAAGGCACTCGGAGCAAATTTCCTCGCAAAAAGATAACAATTAGACGACTGCTGATCATTATACGAGCAGTTGTGACCTTCAAAAATTCTCTTCATGAATTCTTCTGTAATATCTGCTCTTCCAAATGTGCCTGGGTGAGCTCCGCCCCTCGACCAATCCACCCAAGTGATACTTCTATTTGCCAGAAGTTTTCCGGCTTCAATTGTTAACATAGTTGGAAAATAGTGTTCGTCCACATAACATGCTGGCTTGCAGAATTCAGCAAATTTTGGATAGTATTTCGTGTCTTCTACAATAAATAGAGCAAGATTTCTGTTGATTTCAAACCACTGAGATCCCTTCCGCCACTGGGCAATGTTAACTTCAGGTAACATTTTCTCACTGTAGCGTCCTCTCCCATAAGGTCCCGGATCATCAAATGCACCAAGAAAGCTATATTTGGATTGGTTTATATAGTTGTACACGGTGCTGAAGTTGTACAGAGGAATGCACGATTCAGAAACTAGAACAAACCATTCATTGGAAATATCGAGCAAGGCATTAGCAACAAGTCGTCTCTCTGCATCACACATGCTCATCTTTCCCCATTCTGCGACCTGTTCAGGATGTGATCAAATTTGATCATCAGAAACTCTGTTTCATGCCTATGAAGTCGAGATTATTTTAGCTCGAAGCATATGCCTATGTAAGAATACCATGTCCAGATAAAATGTTAACCAGATTTTCCGATGAATAACTGGGCAAAAGGTTTCTTTTCATCGAGTCAACTTCAGAAATCTAATCTACCTTATAATGACAACCCTTGCTCCAAACAAAAACAAAAGACGAGGGAGTCACACCCTCCTGAAAATCCACCGAATAATTATTGCCAATTGACCAAAGTGATAAACAATAATTCTCTTCTAAAGACATTCCTTAGTTACATCATCATGACACTAGAAGTCATATTTGGTACCAAATACAACGACGGATAGTAGTGAGGTCCTGAGATCAGATAAGCCTTTGGGTAAACCTCGGAAATCTTAATAACAGAGCCAACACTTTGGTGATAAACTTACAACTATATGACTACAACTAAATTTACACACTCAAAAGCATGGAATTCTTGTAAATTGACAAAATCTAATATATTTTTTTTGCAGTTAATTGATGAAAGAACTAACAGAAATCAGATTACACAAACATACCTGACTTGGTATTTGTCTCTTGTAGAAAACCGACGAGGTTGGAAATTCAGCCTGAAACGACGGCAATGAATGCATGTAGATCGAATACATCCCCTCGTGCCCCTTAAAAAACCTCTCCCAAAGAGGTGCTAATGGCAATGGCCCTTTAGTCAAGAACATAAAGGCAATCTTAGGGATCCTCTTAAATGGATAATTCTTTATCCGGGGCGTCAATGAAGCCCTCCAAAACAACTCATTATCACTCATTGTGTGCATCAAATTCAATGGAGGCTTGATCCAATGCTCTAAATTATTCAGTTCTTCTTGAATGCAGGGTTGTAAAGTAGGCCTAATAGAAGGCACAAAACTAGTGACTCCAAAACGCCTAATTGTATACACACTAATTACAGAGAAGACAAAACACAAAACCAGAAAAAGTACGAGTAATTGAAGTAGCCTTTGAGGCAAAACCCTAGATTTGCTTGACCTGCTTATTACAGTAGAATCTTTACCTTCTTCCATAAGTATAACCCTCGATGCGAGGAAAAAAAAAAAAAACTACATCAAACAAAAATTTCTGCGATACCTAATTCTCAGCATATCAAATCAAATAGATCCAAAAAATTTCAGTACTAATAGAGAAAACCAATCCCAGAATTTCCTTGATCTCACTAAACAAACAGATAGTATGAATGATCTTGAATTTTCACGAATTTTCCAGAACCTTGAGTAAGCACCAACTTTCCCAAAATACTAAGCCCCAGAATCTTGAATTTTTTAAGTAGGCCGATTAAAGGATATTAAAGAAAAAATAAAGAAATCGAGTGTTTTCTTTGCAGACGTAACAAGTAACACCTCAAGACTTTGTACAAGCTAACTAGAATATTCCAGAGAGATCGGGGATAAATATGTTGTACTAAAAGAGGGTATTTTAAAAGTGTTTTAACTGACTTAAAAGTGCGACGGGTTTGATTCGAGAAGAGGGAATAACTGTTGGGTAGTTTCTTTGATTTAGTCTTCTCTTCTAAACTTGCGCCAGATATTGGGCAATATATAGATGCATATATCGAGAGAGAATTCCAGTAAAGTGAGAAAAATCTAGAGAGAAGAGGGGGTGGGACAAAGAGTGTTTTTCACGTAAGAATGACGAGCTCACTCAACGATGGAGGAAGATGTTGTAATTAACGTTGGCCACTGGGCGGTTTTTGTTTGTTGCCACCAAAAGATTCGAGTTCTTTTAACGGGACTTCTTTGTTTTGAACAATGAATTCTTAAAAAATATACGATTAAAAATATTGACGTCGAAAATTGCATAAACAAAATTTAAGTCAACTTCAAATGTAACAAATGATTTTTATTGATAATTACTTACAAATTACAAGTATTTTTATCAAAAGAGATATTTGAAATATAAAATTGTTAGGCTTCCTCTTCCCCTTTTCCACATGGATACTGTCCTCCTTTTTATAGGAAATGATGACATGTATCTTTCATATTTATGTCTTGTTAACAGCAGTATCGAGTTTGGAACTTGTGCCAATGACTTAAGTCCTGATTGATTGCTGTCAAATCAACATACAATACCGAGCGGGAAGGTACGCCAACTGCATATCCTGATTAGTTGTTGAGGTCGGCTCCATCGGGGTAATCAAGAAGCCACATTAAATTGAGTTCCTAGTAATTAATGAATTGATTAAAGAATGTAGCTATAGCATATGATTGGTGGAATTGGTGAGCGCAGACGTAAGTCCTTCCAAATGTCATTAATTGATTGAATATTTTGACAGTGTGTAAGCAATCTGCAATCATTATGTCCCCTCAAATCACGACAGTCATAAGTACGAGATGACCTTGACCTTAATTTAGCATGAGTTAAGTGCATATAACAAACAGACTTAATTAGATCGCAATTCAAATGTCAACAAAAAAATAGGGAAAATTTTGAATTTACGTATAGAATATTTTATTATATGAATGTATAATTGAAAATGAATATGTAAAAAAAAAAATATATTGAAAATTTGGGAGACAAACAAAGGTTTAATGACATGTAGATTGGTATTGAAATACTATTGGTGATAGATGGCGTTATTCTACGATAATGGAGTTCAGATTTATTTTTCTATTAAAATTTTGATAATTCAAAACTCCGATGATGTGTCAATAATGGAGGAATTGTCAAAGAGATTGCAAATTTAACTCCTATTTGACAATCATTATTTCAAATTTTTTTATTCTAAATACTCATTTTCAACCACATATTTATATAATAAAACATTCTATACGTAAATTCAAAATTATTCCTACTTTTTAACCACACATTATCTGAAAATTCACTATTTAAAACTTTATTTTTACCAAATAGTGACTATCAAATATGAGCTTAGATTTGATCGTGTAGTGTTTAGTACGGAAATGAATCGTGTTACATGTACATAATGTTGACACGATGGTTCACATTTATGTGAGTTGTCAGGTTGTTGATACATTGATCTTGACAACATATTTTTCAATAAATTGTCAGTTTTTTTATAATAAATGGTGTTAATTAAGGTGTATACTTTGTGTGTACAAATAATTTAATCCTACGAAAATATGTATCATTGAATGATAGATGTAAATAACGTATATTTGTACGAATAATGCTACTTGAACATGGCTTTTGATAGGTGTTGCGTGCTGTCCAATGAACAAATGGCACAAACAGCAGCTGCATGGATTTTTTTTTTCCCTAACTGATCGATAAACAAATGATGCGTGTTCTCCTATTTAAAATCCTTTCATTGAGTTTGTTCACGTAGCATGATATTTGTACTCTATAACCTTAACATTACTCAAACCTAGTAATAATATTATGTAACATTATTCTTTTCTAATTTTCAGATTTTGTCTTTTTGCCTATGGTGTAAGTGTCAGTACACGTTGTTGCCTTGTTGGAAGTGTAAATTACTATGCCATTCTGGTTACAACTCTTATCATTGTTAGTTAATCTTTTTAGTTTGTTTTGTCCATTGGATTTTAGTTCTATAAAGCCACTGGTTTATAGTAAGTTATAAATAGTTTGCTAGGATCATATTACTTTCCTAATGTCAATCAATGTCAATTGTCCATGCAACAAGAGAGACATTATTTCTAATTCATCTATTCATTTTGGGAAAAATTACACTCTTACCCCAAAAATGGATCTCTACGTGGTCAATAGAAAGCAATTCCATGTACGTATATTCCTCCATATACACTTGGCAACGAATATTCCAACGATTAAGTTAGTAGACGATAATTGCAAATAACTAATTCCTATAGCAGGAACCGCCGAAATTTCTATAGTAACTTAATAGGGGAGGAGAAATAGTGAATTCTTAGTAGTGAAGTTACATTTTCTTTTACAAAGGCATAAAGCACAAGTATGTATAGAGAAAGAGGTGGAAGAAGAACCGTTGAATGAAGAACACGTGGCTACATCGACAGTCCGACCAATCCAGCATCGTTGCATACAAAGCCGCTTACTTTCATGGGACCATTAACATTGTCATTAACGCATAGGCGAGGTGATTTCTGCTTTAAGGGGGAAGTCTGCACTAGCAATGGAGTAGAAGAAGAGATTGGAATGTTCTGATTTGAGCCGATTTTGATCTCAAGCGATGTTTTTACAGTGTAATATTTCTAATCTCCAGCATTGGATTGACGATGGAAGGCATCTTATTAGATTTTCAGTAGTGATGGCAATGGGCCGAGGCCGTCACTCTCGTGCCCCGCCCCGTCTTAGGCAGGCAGGTATGGTGTAAAGAATTGCATTTTTGCTTAAGCCCATTGACCCCATCGCAGCGTAGTTTGCTCAATTTCGACCGCACATTGTAAATATTAGATTAGTTTGAATTGTAATTTCCTTTCCATGTAATAGTTTATTTCAATTGTAAAATATATATGATTGGTAAACGTTTAGTATGATTCTTCGTCATTTAAACGTATACTCTTATCACTTAGGTTTTTATTCCGAATTCTATTATAGGGGGTATTAGTGTTTCAAACATTATTTCAATCTTTCTAGTGTTCGCCTTATGTACTAGCCATTGTAATTTACTACTTTCAACAATTGTAATTTCTAGTTTTCAAGCTCAATGATCAAGTTTCTTTCAATTGTATTTCAAGTTTTCTACAATTTGTAATCAAATTTTCTTTCGTCCTAAAACGACCGAGAAAATACAAAAAGTAGTCTAACGGAGTAGACTACTGCCGCACGGTGTTCTTTTCTGTGTTAAGAAGAGAGGCACCCCGTGAAACGCAGCTTACCCCATTTATTTTAAAAAATTCAGTTAATTAATTATTATTATTATTATTATTCTTAGTTAATTAATTTTTTTTATTCTTCACGGGTTCGGGGTGGGGAAACACGAGACGGGGCGCGTCGCTCGCCCCGCCAACCTGTTCGGGGAGGGTTTTTTTTCCCGATTCAGGGCGGGGTGGGAAAAATTGTCATTTCTAATTTTCAGTAGGGTTAGCGCATGGAAATGGAAATTAGGGAAATGTGGCATCATTCTTGTATATAGTTGGTGGTTTGCAAATGGTGGTTGTTGTTGTTGGTGTAGGTGCTGATGGTGGTGGTAATGGTGGTAGAGTAGGGTGGGATAAAAAGCATTTGTGATCGATTATTTGGATAATTGTGACTAATATGTTACTAATAAAATAGATAATTTGTGAACAATAAATAACATATAATATAAAAAAAATTAGATTGCGATTAAGTTTGTAATTGTGACTCATAATCTGTTAAGTTGTGATCAATTAATTTAATAATTTTTTATCGAAGAATAATTTGATAATTTGTGACTGTGAAAAAAGCCATTGTTTGGGATCCATTTTATTGAAAAATGCATTTTTCTATCCTTTTAACCATACATTCTTTTATAAAATAATATTACGCTTAAATTCAAAATTTATCCCTCTATTTAACCACACATTTTTTTAAAAAAAATCTATTCCAAGATATATTTTTCCCCCAAATTTTGATTTTAATGAAGTCCAAACAAGGATTAAGTTGTGATATATAGAATTGTGATTTATGATGACATATTAATTTGATAATTTGTGACATATAAAATTTGTTATTTATGATCGCAAAATAATGCGATACCTATTAATTTAATAGTTTGTGATCGATAAATAAATTATAACCTACAAAATTTATGATTCGTGATAAAAAAAAAAGGCTTAATCAATTAATTTGATAGTGTGATTGATAAATTAGTTATATTCTATAAATTTTGTGATTTATGATTGTAACGTTTTGTAATTGTGATTATAAACTATATAATATTATGACATAAATATATTTATTTAATTAATAAAATATGTTTAATTATCTATTTAATTAAAGAAATTTGAATTATGACCTAATTTTTGAAACTCTAAAAAAGTTTCTTAATTTTAAAATGATATCTTATAACTAGATATGTATCATTCCCTTTTAAAAACTTGTGACGATTTGACGAAAAAAATTAAACGCTTTATGTTCTTGAGAACTAATTATACAACTATTATTCGAGGTTGGGGCAAATGAATAGAAACCATCTCTAGAAACCATCTCTCTCTCTCTCTCTCTCTCTCTCTCTCTCTTATATAACTATTATTCGAGGTTGGGGTAAAACAGTCTCTCTCTCTCTCACACACACACGGGGCGATGTCGAGCTCATTCGTACTTCTATTTTTTTTAGACCTCAAAACACGTGTCATTGTAAAATAAACCATTACATGCTAAGTTGTAGAATACAAAGTAAATATTAGGATACTTCAATGGATCCAAGTAACAACTTTTGTTGCTCTCTAAATTGTGAATCTACGACCTTAGTGAACATCAATAATATAATGTTGTGATCCACCTCTAACATAACTCAAATATCACATTTTTATTTCCACACCTCCCTTCCAATTCCAGTATATTCCCTTCCATTTGACCATCTTCGACACCAGTCATCCTCGATCCACATTGAGGTCTACTTTCTGACTGAATTCTTATCGAATATGAACTATTAACATTGTACAAACATACCACTTGTTAGTCGCTCCCTAGTATTTGGATTGAACCATAATCCCACCAATCCCCAGAGCAATAAAACAAATTCGCAATATATTTTTGAAAAGTCAAAAGATGTTTCGATACTAAGAAACTACTTTTAAACCTATTTGAATAATTTTGCTGAAAGTGATTTGTCAAGTTATAAGAACTTTTAGAGAGGGCTGGTCTTAGGTGGCTTTTTCAGCAGCTCTTCCAAAAACAGATGCAACAACCTTGCCAAATGAACCCTTACAGTGACTGAGCCTCGATGTGTGAGCTACGACTATTCGTTGCTGTAGGTTTTCACAATAATAGAGAAAGAGATCATAGTTTTCCTCCCACCCCTATCATACCTCACAGAAAAATGATCTAATGCAGGAAGTTAGGGCGACCTAATACAATAGCATGAATACCCAATATAACGAGTCTCCACAAAGTTCAAAACTTAGATTACCAGGATGGCTTCCATCAATTCCTGACCTAAATCCAAATTTTAGCCCTTACAAAAGGTAGCACGAGAGAAAACCCTAACGGTTTGGATAACGTTAAGATACAATTAAATATAGTTACACATTGTTAACAATCAATTAAATCAGGAGGGCAGCATAGTTCTTAAGCCATGAGGCCTGCCACTAGTCAAATGCAACTAACTTATTTGAGACGCGCTGTCAGGATTACGCATGAAATTTCAATAATTGTGCAAGTGTACTTGAACAAATAACAAAAGGCGCTTTTCCAAAATATATTTAGAAGTTTGCACGCGACTTTGTTCATTAGCTATATTCATTTCAACATAATCCCATAAAGTAGTTATTTTTACCCCGAAACAAGTTAGTCTGACTTCCCACTTTATGTAACAAAGCAAACACGGGTAGAAATGAATGACCTACTTCACAACATTGAATGTAGCACGGAGGTTGGAAATCATGACTGGACACTCTCCCTTCTCATCATATTCAGCAAACTCTCCTCCCGATAAGTCAATGTCGTTAAATTTCGTCCCTTCAATCTACACAAAAGATAAAAACAGGCGAATAAAACAAAATAAAATAGAAAAGAATCTTAAGCCAGCAATCTAAAGATGTAAGATTGATACAGTACATAACACACATTTACTGATCCCGACTGAATGTGTAAGTTAAGATATCCCATAAAAAAAAACTTATAGTAAGATATGCCACATGTTAGCAGATTATGAGATTGACAAAACATCATATGCACGTAACTGTGAAGGCAATTTAAAGGGAATATTGCTAACTTGAATTTTTATTTTATTTTATTATTTATTTATTATTTTTTAATTTATTTGGTGGTGTATAACTTGCAAACATAGCATTCAAATGGAGTAATAGATATAGTATGCAAATGGACATAAAATCACATTTATGCAAGTAAACAGTTTTTACTAGCATGAGCACAGAATGTAAGGTAAAACGAAAATTAAATTGTAATCTAACACGTATCCCAAATTACGTCAAACCATTTCGTAAACAAAGTGCAGCAGCAATGTGCATGGCATGTTAGCCAAACCTAATTAGGAAGATTTCATTAGTGTAAAAGTTATCATGAACAATAACTCTCTTTCCCCTACAGGTACTGCAGCAGTCTGGTCATTGCAGCTGTTCTAATTAAATTGGAAATAAATCTCAGAAAAGTAAGTGAATGAAACAAATTTGAAAGGTCAGTATGAAGTGATTGAAACACTATATGACAAACAGAAGAAAATAAAGATTGGAATACAACTTAAGATTCAAATGCAACTTGATTTTCGGAACTCCTTGTTACATAGTTTAGAGCATTTAGCAAGGTTACATCTACATTACAGAAAATATTTACGAATTACTACCCAACGAATCCTGAAAAATGAAAGAGAATCAATCACGCAGAAACTTCAGGTTCCAACAGACGATCTTACGATATCTAAAAGCATAATTGTTTTAGCGATTATTGCACCTTTGTAAAGGTCCAAAGAGGTCAGCAATTTTTTATACCACCACCTTCCTCCAGAAAAAAGGATCGTTTACCCCTTAAAATCGAAAGAGTAAAAGGGAACATATCCGAGGAGCATTTTCAACTGAAAAATCGATAAAGCCGAGAATATAATAGCATATTGCAGCTATAAAAATCCATATATCACTCTGGTATGATTGTACGATTGAATAGCAAAAGTATCATCATGTACCCGAGCAAGCACTTACAGATTCAGCTTTCCACCCATTGCCAAATACAAAATCCACAGGCTCAAAACCTCTGAAGTCGAACAGCATCAGAGGTGCATACTTTCCAGCCTCGGCATGGTCCTGAGTAAGAGGAGAGCCTCGGCCAGTGATCATAGTAACAGTTCCTTCCCTAGAACAAAATTTACACTGGGAATGCAAAGAGATCAAATAGAATGTTTAGTACTAACAAAATTCATACCAAAAAAAAAACATGAGGATCCAAAAGTAACCAAATATGACAAGATAGATCAAATTAATATTTATTAAACCATTCAAGCTTTTCACACTTAATATTCTCGTGAATATTTACAGGGCCTTTTCTCTCTTCAGCATGTTCCTTGCAGAAAATTATTTGATCTCTAATTTGATCACAACGTTTGAATCCCAGAATGTGTCACATGTGCTCATATATTTAAACACGCACAGATAAGCACAAACACCTAAGTATAAAAGGAATTTGAAAAACTAATAGACTGGTTCGTGCAAGAGCAAGAGCAAGAGCAGAGGTGTGAAATTATACCTTCTGAGCAAGATGGACATCACTCCTGCCTTTTGCAGAAGGAACAGTTTCATTCAAGCTCACACAAGTCTCTTTCTGCGTTACCTCTCCGCAATTTCCACATTTCAGCTGCACAAATTAAATAAAAATAAAAATGATTAAAGCTCAACATGCACATAAATTTTCTGTAAAAAATGATTGTCAAACCTACTTTAAGTACATTAAGAATGAGATTTGATTCATAAAAATTGCTTCAGATAATCCATATGAAATCTGACTCCTATATAAAAATGAAAATCAGGCCGATAATAAGGACACAACAAAAAGAGGGTGAGAATCGACTTAATGATGTAAGACACATTCAAGGGGAAAAAATAATGGTAGCACAGACAACTACAACGTTTAATTATTTTCAGTCACAACAAAGAAAAATCATCATCATGTTGTCTGCAATTAAATTATGAGCATCCAAGGAATGCTTCCAAAATAACTAAATGAACCATCTAAAAACACATTGAGCTTCAAATCAGCCATCAAAATGTAAATTTTTTTATGTTGTTGGAGTCAATAAATAACTCGACCTTATCAAGTTAACTTGACAGACATGGTTGAGTCTATAAAGTTAACTTGACAAGGTCAAGTTTCGGAGCAATGCCACCTTGTCAAGTTGACATAAGGCGTATGTGCGCATGTGTTTCATTATTCTTCTATCATTATTTTCTTCTTTTCTTCCTCCCTCTCTCGTCCTTTTTCTATGTCCACATATACAAACAACTCAACACATGAGTCAAACTCCATAATCCCTTTCTACCGTCACTCCCCTCCAATATTGCCTCGGTTAATGGTTGTCTATAATTTCCTTAGAAGTCTAGGGATGATCATTGAGAAAATCTATAGCTGATTTGCCAAAGTTGCTGCAGATTGTAATGAAAGGCCGACTATTGAAAATTTTCTCTCTAGATCAGGAGGACAAATTGTCGGTTATGGATTGTTGATTAGTGCAGGGAGATCACTTTTAAGAAAGTAAGCACAAAAACTAAATACAAGGAAGAATAATGAAATGAACTTAATGGAGTCCCACATTGCTAAGTTAAACTTTGTCTAGTGGACATATAGGCACTTGAGAGCT